>JBCJKH010012289.1:0-10804 GCA_039877255.1 Loriculus beryllinus
GTTAATAATTTTGACGGTTAAAATATTAATTTGACTAAAAGCAAATAATTAGTTTCACATATGTGGTATGTTCACTTCTGCTCATAACAATATTTGCAGTGTATCAAGACCATTTACTATCAAATCTATGTCCTCCTGGACCATTACTGTCAATTTGTATAAATATAAATAATAAACGTAAACACATTTCTGAATTAGCCAGAGCATACAACACAAACTTTATGCCAGATTTATATTGTTATGCTGGCTTTATGTCAGCTGTGGGAGGACAAAGCCTGTGCAAAGTTAACACACCAGAAGTTCTGCACTAATTTGAACCAGGAGAACAAGCTTACATAGGATCAGAACTTTGCTCCTTGCAGCTGCAACAGTTTGAACAGCTCCTGGGAACCTGAAGACAGGCTTTCCTGTGTCATAAAATCATGGCCTCCGAAACTCTGATGTTGCACTTTTGATTGATATCCTATCTTACATCCTTCACAACTCATGTAGGCTCTAGGATGCTCATATGACAGATAATGCTCCTAGGATTCAATAAATAAGGCATATTGCAGTGGATATTTTTGATTGATTATTTTTCTCCTTGGTGCTTACATCAGTCACCTTGTCTTCCTTTCTTTTTCTCTTCTCCCTTCCATCTCTGTTTATCATTCTCCTTGATTTTCTCCTTTCTGGTTTTGTTCTTCACTACTTATCTCTTGGTTATTTCTTTTCCTTTCTCTTGCCTTCCCTGCTTTTTGATGGATCTTCCTGCTCTGGCTTTCCTACAACCCACTCCACACATCCTCCTTGCTGCTCTCTCTCTGTATACCAAACCCTGCAGGCTGCTCATCAGCACTCCTTTGCTGAGGAGCAGGGGCAGAGCAGGGTAACTAGCTAACATGCTGGTTCCTGTTTGGAATAAGATGCTCATGTTTATGGAAATAATAGATGCAAGGATAGCTTTGCTTTGACTACAAAGCTGTGGTGCTAGAAGTTTAGCACTTTCATTTTCTCCTAAATGAATAAATGGGAGGTAAACAGAGTTTAACATAACGAATTCAAATATATTGTCATTTGAGTGCATTCAATAAGTACCTGTGAAAAAATGGCTAAGAAGGTAGTAATTATTCAAGATAGCTCAGGCTGGCAATATAAAAATGTAATAATTTGAAATTAAAAAATAGAGAGATTAATAACAAAAAAAGAAAGAAAATAAATAAGATATTGTAGAGCAGATAAGAAACCCCCAGTTTGCATATACTTGTAATCAGACAAATTGATCTTACCTGTCCAGGGGTGGAATTTGAACAGAAAAAAAGTTAGAAAAGTGAAAAATAAAATCAACAGGACTCCCATTAAGGCTGCACTAAATGAGGTGGGATACTGACTTGGTGAAAACTCTAGTTACCTTTTCACTACTGGAAAACTTTTGGTTACCTCCATGAAGTGAGCTGATGACTTTGGTTCAGGCTGTAAAGCAAAGTCAGCCAAAGCACACAGGAAGTTAAGAGGAATGACAAGAAGTTTATGTTTTGGTTGGTTCACTAGGACTTAAAAGGAAATATTTCCTATTGTTTCATACTGTTAATATTTTTCATATTGTTTCTCTTCTCAAAGAGAAAAATGACATTTTAGGATTGCTAATATATCCAGAGGGATAACAGGGTGAGATTGCTACCTCAGCAGCAGAAAACAATAAAATAATGCAATGCTTGCTGATAATGTACAATAAAAATTTCTTTATAGGTGGCAAACCTACGAAAAAAAAAATGATATATCCCAAGGGGATCATTTCATACTTTGTGGCCGCCAAAGGATGGAAAACAATCAGGGACTCTAATTTCATCTATTCTGTTCCTTAGCAGCCAGTGAGCATTCAAATCACCATACCCCTTTCTTGAGCTACTTAGTCCAGATCATAGCTACAGAATTTTATTGCTGCCTTAATCCCTCAAGCTTCAGTATAAGAAGCATGAACTCTTTCTCAAGCCCCCCTATTCCACTGTAGTCCAGGGACTCAACCAAGGTACCTAAATAAGGAGCCAGGCTGTCCTTGTTACCATTATATCCAATGAGAAAGACAGACAAAGGTGACTTAGATCTTAAACAGGCTAAATCACCTTTAGCATGTCTATGTGAGAAACTACAGAGGAGCCGTATTTCTAATTATTGTTTGTGATTGCTTAAAATTAGGATAAATTAGGATGAAGGAGGACCTGAAATAAACATGATGCTGTGGAAAGATGTGTCAAATAAGGAATGCCCCTCAGGGATTTTACAGCCCTGCCTTCTGAGCAATGCAGGCTCACACAATTGAAAGTCCCAGAGGGATATATTGTCTTGGGACCTGATTCAAAGCACGTTGAGGTAAACGAGCTTTGATTGATTTTGGTGTGGTTTAGCCTCTGCATCCCTTCAGGGTGTCCACAGAGATGATACAGCACCTTTCACTTGTCAGAAGAAGTGAGGTGTGACTGGCTGTCTAACCTGCAGACGTTGTCTTTTACGGCTGACATCACTTGTCATGGGCAAAATGTGCTTCTCCATGAAATTTGCACTTGCGTGTTCTGTTTTTTTTCATGTCATACTTGCTCTCCTGCCTAAGCAGCCCATAATCCTCAGCAACATCTACATGCTGTGTGAGCTGTCTGAATATTCTCCTGACCTTTCACAAAGGCAGGAAGCAGCTGCACTGCTGCATCCATGCTGACAACTTTAGTTTGAGTTTTACATCTGCTGTCATCTTGCCAACTACTTTTCATTATTCTTCCAGAAAGAAAAACAACTGCATGCCTTTTTCAAAACCAAACTATCACAGTTTGGATCACAACTAGTTTACTGAGCTTGTATAAAACCTTGTGTTTGTGGACCGCAAGGTAGAAGGAGAACAGGGAGATAAAAGAAAAAATGCTTCACTGGTTTATTCCTCCTCAGTCTTTTAATTAAAAAAATGATAGCAGTATTTAAATGCCAGATCTAATCAACTACTGACCTACAAAGGTGCAAAGAGACCAGAATTAATCTGCAAAACATTTTTTGCTATGGAAAAATTGGTAACATACACTATTATTGCTTCTTCTGTGCTTATGTTTCTAGTTAGGCTGAGAGTCTGCTTGTCCACAGATCAAACTTATATTGGCATGTTTCAGCAAAAAATCTCTCAGCCACTTCAGAAAACACATCAGATAAAAGTGGATTGTTTGCCCACTCCAGCGTGAGCAGGCTTTGCTCTGGTACTTAACAACATTTTCATGCACAGTTATTTTTCAGTCTTGAAAAATATTCTTCTAATGTATTTCTGTGAAGGGTGTGGGCTTTTTTGTATAGAAGACCTTACATTTTTAAGAAAGTAAACTGTTACAATCAGAATTTAACCATCTCTGTTACTTAACATAACAAACACTTAGGAATAGCAGTGATTCACATAAGTTTGACAACAGAAAATAAGTAGAACTCAAGAAACATGGATTATACTGAGCACCATGCACTGCCAAATAGAAATAATGAAGCTAGCAAAATCACTGGGAAACTGAATCCTGATTCTTTTAGCGTGGCACTTTTCCTGGTCTAATTCATCCTTGTGACAATTGCAAATGAAGCAGAGAAAAGAATTTGTGCAGAGAAAGCTTTGTGCTCGCACATTTATATTGATTCATGTATGGAACATATAGAATCACAGAATCATAGAATAGTTAAGGTTAGAAAGACCTTAAGATATGTATGGCAATGGCTTGTCCAGTTGAGATTGACCCTTGTATCAAATTCAGGTTCTGATAGGAGTTTTCTGCTTGCATACAGGCTGCTATTTAAACATAATTTTGTCTGTCCCATTCCAAGTGAGTATCCTCACTACAGTCATTTCCCTACTCTGTCACTGGAGCCTTATTATAGTCCCATTTCTCCCATTTTTTATAAAAGTGAAAGTGAACAAATCCTTTCTCTCCATTTAAACAGCCAGGACCACCTCCTGGGCCCATATCTGTGCTGTAACTTTTTGACCACTTCGTTTTCAGCAATACTGAATCTTGAGTGTCAAGGATTTTTGCCAGGTTTTATTTTCATCTGGTTGCCCCTCAACCCTGTCTCAGTGTCAGGTCATATCTGCCCGTCCTATTACATTTTGTGCTTTGGCTCATTGATTCCCTCCGTGACTCTCCTCATCCAGATGCCCAATCTGCTCAATCTGGGTTGGATTTTTTTCCCACATTTACATCATAGAGTTTAATTTTCTTCCATATTTCCTCCTCCATTTTCAGCCTCAGTCTCTTGACCTGGCAAACACGCTATTTCTCTCTTCACTTCCAGTCCTGCTTTCCTCACAGTCTGCAATACAAGCTTCCGCCATACACAAACACACGTCCAATCCCATGCCCTAGGCCATGTTATCATGTGCTATTTTGTGGTCATTCATACTTTCCTGTGCTGTTTTAATCCCTTGTTATATGGATAAATTAAAGTCTTTCTCCAGGTTTCTTGGGCCCAGCAAGAAACTTGCTACCAACTGAGCTCACGGGAAAGAAAAGAGCCTTGAGACTTGAAGCCATGACTGGTACAATAAGAGTAGGTCACATCTATGATTTAAGGATAGTTTCATTCCAACATATATTAAACCTGCTATAGCTGGGATTTTGGGAGACTTTATCCTGGAAAGCTGTAGAAAGAGGATGTCTGTAAGGCATAAGCTAATAGTGGCTTTTTAAAGGCCAAAGCTGAGCAGCTTTTTCTAGAGAGAAAAGGCACGTGCCTGCCAAAACACACAAATGCATATGTATGGGTGTTCTGGAAAATAAAAAAATAAAAAACAACAGCAAAAAAAGACTGAATCTTTTAACATGAGCTAAACAAATGTATTTTTCCATTGCATTAATGTTACCAAACCAGTTACAAGTTGATTTAAAAATAAATTCATCTATTGGGCAGAAAAAAGCATTCAGCATAGAAAACTTGAGTTAAAAACAGCTAAATCAAGGAAAGCTTGTGAACAGCTGAAGAAAAGTCTTCTAATAGGAATTATAAGGCATACTGATTGCTAACCGATGCTAACAACCCCAAACCTACTATTTTTCCGGTTTTGGTTTTTTTTTTTTGTTTTTTTGTTTTTTTTTTAATTATCATCTGACAGTAAATTCAGGCAGTGATATGAGATGATAAAAAGAGGGTTTTGAGAGGCACACATAATATCATAACTGCTACGCTTTCAGAAATGACTGAGAGGGACTGGCTGAAGCAGGAGATAAGCTTTCTTTGTAAGGGTATTGATGAAGTAGATAGCCACATACTGAGTCTAATCTGGGAATCTGGAGATGCTCAAGTGACTGTCAAAACAAAATGAGAAATAGAGGAAGAAATACTGTTCCAAAGCCTGCTCATTGATTTAAGCATTTTTGGTGCCAATAGGAATAATAACAATGAAAACCATCTGCTGATCTCTGCAATGAATTCTTTATCTACGTTTGAAAGACTTGTGCAGAGATGGGAAGCTGAATGTGAGGCTGTAGACAAAACAAGGTGTGTGGCAAATGTTCAGGAAGCTCCACTCACCAGAATCCAACTGCCATGTTGTTATGATCTCTCCAGAGACTGGAGATCAGCTGTCATCAGATAGATACAGCACAGACCCTGTGAACTTCCTTCTTGCTCATTTACCCATCCCACTTTCACCAGGTGTTGTACAGAGATATATTCTTGCAAACCTTTTGTTTGGACCTTGCAAGTCAGATTTGCCCTAGAGACAGCTTTTTGAAAAGCCCAGAGCTACAAACTGAAACAACTGATTTTGCATTGGCGGTGTTCACTGATGCATTTACCTTTCTAGATTGCAGCTCCCTGCTTGTTACTTGTAGCAAGTCCTCTAGGTGGCTAAATTGGTTTTGTTGGTGGTTTTTGTTTCTACAGGTTTTCTTGCTGCTAAGATGTTTGAAGATTATCTGGAGAGGAACATAGCAGAGATGCTTTTGTGCTATTGCCAACTGCAAATGGGGCTTGAGTTCTCTTTTGGAGAACTAATGGTGTCCTTCAGAGATTAAAGGGTCAATCTGTACCATATGGTTGCTGTCATGGCTCTAATGTTTAGACAGGCTACTGATGGCAGAAGAGCTTTTCATGGCAAAAAGCAGCAGAAGTGGTAAGAGGAACACTCATCAGCTAGCAGAAGTTTGGGATTCTTTTGAGCAGAGACAGGGGATCCTGATGCTTGCTAAGTAAGCACAACCCTGTCACTTGTCCCATCTCTGCCTGAGAAGAGCTGTATATATTTCAGCATTTTTCCTCCACAAATTCCTTTCAAGTGTACTCAGTATTCAGCAAGAGACTACGCACATCTGCTGTTCCAAGAAGCAAGTTTAATTGCTGATGGGATTTTTTCCCACTAGCATTTCAACCCATCTGCATGTTGCGATTACTGAAGCCTAATTTTGTTTTTGTCTACTTCAACCTTTTCAAGTGATATTCATTAATCCCATCTATGGCATCTCTAACATGTGGGAAATCTGCCTAGAGTAATTACAAAGTATTTCCTCTGCACTTAGTTCTCATATAAGAGCATGGGAAGATAATGAAGGCTGATTGTAGTGTCATCATTCCATTGAGGAAATGAATGATGCTGTTCAAATAACAGCTGGCTTGTTACATAAAAGAAATGACAGATCAGAATAATAAAGGCAAACTCCCTTTTAACAGATCTTTCTAATTTGAACATCTCAAATAATTGCCTGGAATCCTGGAAATACAGAAAACAGTATGAAAAGGGCTCTTAAGTATGCTTCTCTATGGCTGTGTATATACGTGTATACATAGATTTACACACTTGTACATACATGCCTACAAACATATAATATTTTTCTTCTCAATGTCATATTTTATATGTATGTTCATGTATGTATGTATTTCAGTGAGATAGAAAGAATAGTCACTGAGAATTGAATGTTTTAATCTGCAATATCCATCCTGGGAAACAGAATACAATTTGGGAAATTTCTTTTTGCTGTTAACTGACATGAAGTGGGCATTTAGGAATGGGAAGAAGATGTAATTGAATTTAAGGTACAATGAGAATTTCACCATATAATAATAATTTACACTACAGTGCTATTAAAAAAAAGATCTTGTGAGGCCTTTGATCTCCAGCGTATATATAGATATATGAAAAACACCATGTTTTTCTATTTTATATGTATTTTCAACATCATTATTTTTATAGCTACAAATGTCATGTATATAAATAAATAGAAAACCTTAGTTGACAAATGTTCTAAGTGTCCACTCCTCCACAGATATAATTTTCAGTGCTCAGTTCATTGTGTCACTGTGTCTTTGAGCTTGAGAGTGCATTCCTAGATAGTCTTTCAGACAGTCTAAACCCTAAAGCTTGACTCCTTCAGTAACGAAGGGATAACATCATATGGTGTTATCAGACTATAATACCTGATTGCTAATTGGAGTTTGAAAGAAAGACAGACTAAGAATTTCATCAAATGATTCAAGGAAAATGTCATTCAGCGTAAGGTGTGACCTCAAATGATATAAAAGATAAAATTAAAGATAATAGCTACATTGTATGATACTATATTTATATTTATATTATTTGTATTTTCTACAATATTCTGTGATTAGGGTAGAGTGAGGCACTGGGCCTTTGAGAACAGACTCAGCAACACCAGCCACATTCCTGAACAGTAGACTTAGGAAACATTATTCATGTACTCTATTTTGTGTTTTCAAGCTGCAGCAACTGCCATAAATGGGGCTCTTGGGATATGCAAATAAAATGGACCCCAACAAAAGAACCACAGAATAATATCCAGCCTCCTGTTCCAAGTAGCATCTGCTGGGATAAGCTCCAAGGGTGGAGACAACACAACCTGTTTGAGCAACATGCTCCATTGCTTGACAGTTCTAATAAAAAACTGCATTTTGTATTTACATAATTAATGTTTGCAAGTGGGATAGCATAAGCTGAAATCAGTACTTAGAACTTTAACAAAGAAACTGAATTAGAATGTAAAATCCTGTTAGAGAGGTCTATAAAGTAGTTTAAACTGAATGTATACAAAGTCTTCCTAAAAGGCTAGCTTCAGGAAATGGTGGAACAAAAATGTAACTTGATTCAAATAGATTTTTGGTATTATTCATAAATGAAGAAATAGGGATCTATATTGCTGTAGTAACAAAATACCATATGTTATTTCTATATAAATTTGAAAATGTAGTGTTCTCATATGAAATTAAAACCAGAGCCCAAGAGCACAAAGACCATTAAAGTAGTGCTTTTATAATAGGAAACTGATAATTTTCTGACCAGTTGGTTTTGTCTTCAAATTAAAAGATAGTTAAAAGGGATATGTAACCCTGAGGCTGATTTTTGAGAAGTATCCTGAAAGCATATCCAGAACTGAAAATTATGTCAGAGATCAGTTTTTCCATGAGAACCACACATGCAGCTTTGTAGAAATAATATGTTGTTTGATAGCTCAGGGCATAATTCCTTTAAAATAAAATGTTTGTGTAGACAGACAAGCAAGCACATTTGGACTGATACTGCCTCTTGAAAATGTAGCTTCTAAAAATGTGTCATATTCCAGACTTTGTGGTTAAAGTTAGGAAAAGGCTTCTACTGAAGATCATGTTGTACAGCAGAGGGATATCTGCAGAGGGATATCAGCAAACCTGACTTGCTAACTCTGCACATGCTGACAAACCCTCTGACCTAAATGCTTCTTATTACCAAACTAAGACAAACTGCAAATTTAAGCCCAAATTTGGCTGGAGCCAAAATCAATGTGAAAATAGTCTGCAATCTTTAGCTAGTGGACAGCATTTACATTTAGCATTTCAGTATTGTCAGTCAGGCATCAGATTAAACTGAGTTTTTAATGGCAGCTCAAAACGTCCTTTTATTAGCAGCAGAATTCTTGCAGCTCCCATGAAAGTACCAAAGCACGCAGACTGAATAAGAACCTCCTCTACTGCTTATTTTTTTAAAGTCTGAATCTTAAACTCTGCGGCTTGTGTTAGAAATCACATCAGACTTGAAGAATTTGGGGGCTTTCAGGAAGGCATAAAAGAAGGCAATTTAAATTAAAAATTTTGCACCTGACCTGCTGTCATTGATGTCACTGGAATTTTTCCAGACTTAAGTGTGGCACGATGTGTGCAAAGGAACTGTGCTGACTCTGCTCTGAGGGAACTTTCCCAGATGATTTGGGCTCTCATCTGATGTACATTTTTAATTCTCAGTAACAGAGATAGACCACATGTTCTTTTCTCTGCAGACATTTGACAAGGGTAGAAATTTTAAATTGAGTTTCATATTAAAAAAATATAAAACTTCATATTGAGTGTCATATTAAAAATTCAGAATTTAGCTGTTAGTGAATAATTATATCAAGACCAAGAGAATTAAGGAGATAGATGTAACATATTTTATGTCTTGATAAACTTTTAAGTCTTTAAGAATAAAAAGACATTTCACTGCTATTTCAGCTCTAGCAATTAAAAGTTCTTAGAAATTTTATCCACACATCCTCATCACATATTTCCAGTTCTCCATATTTTTTCCAGAACCATGTGGTGAGCTTAGCATATAAGAGTAAAATATTTAGAAAGCAAAAGATGCCAAGTGTCCTTAAATGGAATGACAATGCCAATTCTGACAAAATCGCCAGCTGCTCCTGTGTCAGTGGCATGTCCCCACCAGTTACAGAGTAGCCACTGTTTGCATGGTATTTCCATTTGACCAAGGAGACAACTACCAAAACACTCCCTGTTTCAGCTGCTAGCAAGCCACTAAGGAATGCCTGACTGTCAGATAAAAAGAAATTCATGCTTTGTGCATTGCTTAATCGGTAATCGCTACCATTTTTGCACTGGACTCAACAAGCACAGAAAAGATGGGGTAGGGAGAGAGAAGAAAAGAGGAGAATCTCTTTTTTTAATTGCTTGCATTTAAATTAGACTGTTCCCAGACCACAGTTATATCACAGTCTGGATTAGAGGGTTACAGTCGTGATAGAAATCTATTATTGGACAAAAACTTCTAAACTTTCAGTAAAATTTTCAAACAACCTAGAAGTAATTAAGTGCACACAGCTAAAGTGAAGCAGAAATAAGGTCCTCAAATCTTTTAGGTCAAAGACAAGCATTTAATAAAACAAAAACATGTAAATATGTCTCATTTTGGTACCAAAACAATGCAAACCTTAGATCCAAAATCAAATGCTGCTTGCATTTTCTTCAAAAGACAAAATAGGTTTTTTTTACTTTGGATTTCTGCAGACACTTCTGGTCCTGCTGTTGATTATTTCCTTCCTTGTGTGCCCTAGTCCGAGCACTTTTTTGCCTAAATCACATCTACATTCCCAGTATAGCTCAGAGACACAATCTTGGCTCAGCAAGTACAAGGCAGCACTGTTCCTGTTCGCATTAAGTGCTGGAAGCAAAATGGCCAAGGTCCAGCTTGAGCAATCTGGCTTCTGGAATCCTAGGTCCTTTTCAGTAACAGAGTTTTCGCAATGAGATGGTCAAACTCAGGGTAGCCTGCAGCCTGTCACAGCGCTCTGTAACAGCAGCAATAAAGCACTTTAAATTACTGCAGAGGGGAATTCCAGCCACTAGGTCCCTGCACATAAAGTATTCTTTCACCCTTACAATTTTTCTCATGAAAGCAAGCCACGTGTGCTTCTGAAGTGTCTGAATGACTCAGTGTGGTCACTTACCCTAAGGAGACAATCTCCAGCAATGGACTGCAGATAGAGGCCACGTTTATGTCCCTTGAGATGGCAATGAGATGCCCTTGTGCTTACTTTTTAATACTAGCTGATTCAAG
>JBCJKH010012292.1:0-16606 GCA_039877255.1 Loriculus beryllinus
TTTTTAAATGCCTGGCAAACATACTTTAAAATTTCCCAACATGTCAACTGTAGAAGTTATTTCTGGCACCATATTTGAGCTGAAATGCAAGTGTTCTCCTGAATCACATCGCTTATCTGTATCCCCCTGTTTGAGCAAGACTATAAAATCCCAAATCTTTACTTGCAGCAAACACAATTCCCAACCATTATCATTCCCCTCTACAGTTCCTTCAGTTACCTGGATTTTAGAAACCAGTTTCATGAAAGGCCAGCTGTCATCATGTCGTACCAGTTCCACTACGAGTTGTTCAAAAGCTGAGAGTTCATGGACTCCCCCTTGACGTCCTGAACTTCTTCTGTTCAATGAGGTTTGAGGAGATGATTCTGGGAAAAAAAAAAAAAAACAACCATAAACCATCCCACCAGATAAAAATAAAAACCTGACAAGAAAAAAGTTTCAGAAAGTAGTAAACCACCATTATTCTTGGGTAGTAAAACTAGTTTCAGGACAAAACTCATGTAGTTTGTCTTCAGGTATTAACTATACTACATCCTTGTTATTAACCACTAAATGTCTCTCTTGCAGAACAAAATGCAAAGTATCAGGACTTAGCTGGGTTCCTCCTCCATTCTCCTGCATCACATTAGTTTTGGAAAGGATTTTTTTTCCACTGATTTCAATTTTAAGACAATTTGTTAAACACTGAAAGAAAAGCCCTATTAGAGAAAAAACGGAATAAGCTGCCTGCTCATAACTTTTGCTTCCACAAAACCTCTATTCAGAGGGGTTTTATCTGCTTTCAAGAGTAGTCAGCAGGGTGGTTAGAGGATAAGCCCAGAAACTCCCAATGGTGAAGGACAGAAATGGCACAAAATACAAGGCTGCCACACTGGAGTGCAAGCTCTTTCACACTCTTCAGTCTCACATTGGGGCCTTTCTGTTTTTAAAAGGTTATTGTAGCATTCCAAGTATTCCCCTACTATCACATACTTGTTAATAGCTCAACAAGCAAGAACACTGTTAGCCCTATGCTGGATAGATGACATTTTTTTTCTCGCAGCAGTTTCTTGTGGTTTGTGTATATTCCAGATTTCGCTACCATGCCTACATTTGTGTTCTGCACTGTTTAACAAAACAAAACCATAAAAAAGCTGTAAGCAAGCATTTGCATTTTTAAGGGTTAAGGCATAAATATCACTTTTACATTTTCTATCCACTTATTAGCAATTGCTCCATATTGTTAGCAAATATGAACCTTCAAATATGGGTATGATAAATCTCCTTGGCAATTTGTTTGTTCTTTAGAGGACCAAATTTTCCTTTTTGAAGTTAATTTCTGTCACTGCAAAAGAAGGGATCTGCCTTGTTGGAAGAGGTAAAACTGCCTTCAAGCATCATTTGTAGTCTCTCTGCTCTACCACATGAATATTTTAGCAAGGAACAGAACATGGTTTTCATTCCGGGCAAACACATTTCTCTAACCTGTGGACTGTCGTTTCCTGCCTCTTCTCTTGGGTTCAGTAACAGGAAGAGAAAGCTTTGAAGTAGAAACTGGATACTTTCGAAGCCGCTCAGTTGGGTCTACGGTATCAACAATTCTAAATCCGAGAGAATTGGAAGGGCTGTTTTCCAGTGTGTTATCAGCATTCTTTCTTCCTCTTCGTCGTCTTCGAGGACTGAGTAATTCCACAAATACACCTGCTTGCAGTGAACTTTGGGTCTGACGAGTGGTCCGGCTATTAAGTCTTAAAGAAGGCTTTGTCACTGATGGAGCGGCTGATTTTACCTTTCTCAACCCCCTTCTGGTAACTTTAGATGAAGATTCAGTTTGCTTAGGTGTGTTTTGCTGACTCCGAGAAGCATATCTTGCCTGACGCTGGCTGTTCTGACTTGAGAATGGACTGTTGAGTTTGGCTGCTCTCATTTTTAATGGAAACTTGACCTGAGGTCTTCCCAGCTTTGATGGGCTACAAAAAGTGAACAATTATGTTTATTTATCCCTAAATTCCCTGTGTCTCTCTTCCCTCAATTTTCTAATTCAGCATTTAAAAAACCCAGCCATTCAAGGTTGGACTGGTAAGCAGCTGCCTTTCAAGTTGATGCTGCCATCCAGCTACCATTATCTTAAATACTGAAGTCTCTTAATTAGATACTATGCAGAGCACCTACTATAAAGAAATGCTTGGAAGTTCCATCAACCTTGCAGCTTGTGCAATACAAATACATTAACTGGAACACCAGCTATCAATTCTTTTAAATCACTTGCTTGTTTCTCGCAGCAACTATAAGTAACTAGGATTTTTAAACTGTATTTCCAGATATGTAAATAAACTGCAGTTGTAAAATATTCAATATAGAAGTTATGCGCTAGTCAGGGTTTATAGCTAATACTTCAAGACTCTCCTTCCATTACAGGACAGAAGGAAGATCCCAGAGATAAATTTACTTCTCAAGGAGATGCAAGTTCTCACCAACTATTGCATCCCAACTGTCAGAGCCATAAACAGTCTTGCTTCAGTCAACAGGTTTTCTACTGTTTGAAACTCTCTCCACTTTACATTGAAATAATAGCTGTACAGAACTGCAGCTCTGATGGCCATCTCACCTATACATCCTAGGCTGGAATTTTCATCCTGAAAAGTGAGTCTTAAGTCCATTGGACTTAAGTTTTGTTAATATTAAACCCATCAGTAAGAGCCAAATTCCTAACAAGCTGCCATTTTTTAAAATAAACGTCTTTTTCAGACCAGATTTTCAAGATATGTGCTTATGTTAACAATAACTACACCTAATGACAAAGATATTCCCGTGAGACATCTGCTAAAGGGGCTTCCATTTACCTCATCTCTTCTTCCTCTTGAGATTCATCTTCCTCATCTTGCTCTTCTTCATAATGCTCTTCCTCACTTTGCCCCATTTCATCATAATTTGCCTCTTCTTCCCCTTCTCCTAGTTGTTCAGCAGTCTCTTCATCACTTTCCACAGAAGGTCTTTGTCTGGAGGAGAGGCGTCTAGAGCGCTGTTTTGGTCGGCACTCTGGGCAAAACCAGTCTCCTTCAGGAATGACCTAGAAGGAGAAGGAAAAAAAAAAGAAAAAAAGAAGAAGAAAGAAGGAAGTGTTAGTAGTATGCAATTAAGTTGTAAGAACTACTCAAGTTTTGTGTGAAAAGAAGGCACTTCTTTCTCCTCAGATACCTTCAGCTTGGGCCTGATGCAGTAAGTATGATAGCCTCGATCGCAGCCATCACACAGCACCATGCTTTCTGCATCGCCTTTCTTCCGACACACTTTACAGCGAGCATTGAGGATGGACTTTGACCAGATGACACTTCGATCCAGTGTAGACAGATGAAGGAAGACTTGAGACAAGCTGGTAGAAGAAAGAAGTGACTCTCTCCAGCGATCCAAAACTGTTTTATAGGCTCGTCCACCATCACTGGCATCTTCCATTAAAGAGGGATATTGAAAAAAACAAACAAACCAAAACACCAGAATGATCAAACTTGTCAAATATCCACGTTATTTTAGACTATGAGGTCAGGCTCTGATTCTCAAGACAGCAGTAGTAAACTGGGATAATATTATAACCTTTGTCTTATCTCCTCCATACTTGAATATTTCCCCTTTAGTTTCCAAGCTACTCATGCCATTAAGAATTTCCTTTTCAATACCACTTCAATTTCAACTTGCACATACATGGGACATGAGAAAGACATAAACATATTACTCAGATAACAACCTGGAAACCTAACAATTTGATTAAATTTATAAATGAAGATTACTTAAGATTAAAAAAAGACACTCCCAATTTACTTTCCCTTGTAGGTACATTTTGAAACCACAAAATTACTTATATTTAAATATTGTACCTAGCATTAACCAGAGACTTTGCTGGCAAAAAACAGCGTAAAGGGCTTTTCTCACCTGCAATTCTCAGCATAATATAGCAGACAATCTTTTAGCCCTCTCTCCACACCTCAGTGCGCTTATTGCTGGCCTGCACTTCACAAGAACCTGCATGTCTGTCCAGCTAACCAGACTGGGTGACTGCTGTAGTTGAAATAGTATTGTTTTCTTGGTATTTTATAAGCAATGTAGTACACATGAATCTGTGGTGCACACCTAGGGGCAAACCAAGTCAGACCTGGGATCCTAATTCAGTTAGAAATAAATGGGCGGCAGGGGATGAGAGATTATATTGTATTTTCACAGGTTTGGTTTGCAACCCAGGCCACCAAAGCAGCCACACAAATACACATACGTGATAGTGAGAGAGGAGGTACTGAATGGGAATGAGCAGCTGGGAATTACAGAATCAAATAGGCAGTTTGAGGAGCTGGAGAAATGAGAAGGTATAAATGACACACTGTACTGCTGCTGCTCAGCAGAGAGGGTGTTTCTTTATGAATGTTGAAAGCCATTTCTTGCATTTTAAAGCAAGAAGGCTTAAAGAAAGGCAGACACGATATAGTAGTACTTTTGATTACGGAAATGTTCAAAGATTTCCCTTCTAGAAGGGACAGTCCAGTTATTAATATGTGACCTCCAGCTGATTAATGCTGCACTCCAGTATAAAATACCACCTTGCCTGACTTGCTATAGTAACAGTGGGCACAGGAATGGCATATGACCCACCTGCCAAATGATTTCTCCTCAGCAATAGGATGTGAAAACATCTATTAACAACCAAAATGAAAGAACAAAAATGAGACTAATTGCTCTCCTGGCAAGACCTTTTTGCCTCTCATCAACTGGCTGCCAGGATTTGCCTAATCTTGCATACATCTGCATTAGCAGCAAGCAGCACGAGAGGAGTGATGGGAGAAGGCAAAGGATAAACAGGCAACACAGCTTCATAAATAAAACTCCACTCCTGAACTGTAAATTCAAACCTGGATTTCCTAAAATTTCCTATAACTTTATCCTTAGGTTTCCTGTCTGAAATTCAGTCTACTAAGAATAGTGGTCAAGTGCAAAAGCAGCACTACAGTCTATCTTCCTGACGTGTTTTTAAAAATCAGTAAGGAGAAATTAAATCCACTTGTCAGGATACTAGACTAACATGAGACCCAATTCAGTTCTGCTGCAAATTTCTACTATAACTCTGGCAAAGACACTTTATCTTAAGCATATAGATATATATATATACACACCAGATTGGCAAGCATTTCTTTTTTTCTGACAGTGGCAGCTTGAGCATAATTACTGGGGTTTTTCTGGTAGTTATTTTTAGCCTGAATTGGTTCACCAGTATAGTTCATGACATAACACAACAGATATTTGCACTGCAAAACTGCAAATGCAATATAGAGATAGAAATTACTGACCATGACCTGCTTCAGCAAGTCCTGCTGCTGAAACATGCCAAACATCACCTGCTGCTTCAGATCCCAATTTGTAAAACAAGAATAACACTTTTTTCTTCCATCCATCATCTTTCTCATTTATATTGTTAACTTGGAAAGAGAAACAGCCTCTTCCTTTGTGTCTCAGCAGCTCTACACTGCGCAGTGGGATACCCCTCCGTCAGCTAAGCCCTCCAAGCCTCGCTACAATGCAAATTAAGTTGTTTGACAGATCTATGCACTCATCTATCAATAGCTATTGAGTTCAGGGAAGGGTTTCCATTTTAGTATTCCTAGAAAGGATATGCAATTGCACAATGCTGCAGAGTTTCAAAAAACCCAAAAACACCCAGAGGCATTAAAGGTGTGGGGGGAAAGGATTATGTGAACATGCAAATTTCTGTTCCAAATTGATGAAAAGAAAATATAGGGGGCTTTGTGGGGGTTTTTCTGGTTTGTTTGTTTTGTTTGTTTTTTTTTTTTTAAAAAAAATCTGTGGGTTGTATTTTACTACAAACAAAACTATAAAACAAAGGGTTTTTACTATAAAACAAAGGTTTGATATTACTATTCATACTTAAACCTTCGGCTGCAATAAAATATTTCTTCATTATAAGGAATTGGCTACAAAATTATTAAACAAAAAGAAAACCTGATAAAATATTTAATAGTTTCTAATTCTTAGCAATATGAGTAACATTTAAAATTTACCATATCTCTGACTACTCTTGTCTTCCCTCTCCTCTTTTTATCCCCTCAGTGCTTCCGGTCATTATCTTCTGCATTACCCAACATAAATGCAGTTATTTCAAAAACCTTTTTGAAGTATGGTGAATTATTTTTTTATTAATTTTTATCATCCATGCTTGTGGAGTCTAAAAATATAACTAGAACAGTGTTTCCCAACATGTGCATGTGGGAAAAGGTAGGCAGGGAAGGGTAAGAGAATAACATGCATGAAGGAATTGCTCATCCCAGGATTTACTTTGACTCCCACTACAAACAGAAGGCTTAAACCTACCCTCCCTTATCTTCCTGTCCCTCTCCAGTACAAACGGCTATAGGAGCAGCTTCCTGACCACTGTTTTCTCTCTCGGCAAACACTTTGTCTGGCCTATGCTACCACAAACCTCCTTACATCTCACAAACATAGCCAGTTTATGGGCACACTCCTCAAGGACCAAGAGAACTACCTCACCTGCCATGTGAAACAACATTCTTAAGACATTTTTGTGCAGAAGTGTTCTTGAGTATTAGAATTATCTGTAATGAAATGATTTCTAAAACACAATTCACAATTAAGAAATGCATATAATTCATGTTACGTTTAATCACCAAACAGCAGATTAGGGGCCACCTAGCAGCTCTTCAAGGCAGAGGGTGCAGTTTCTGGGGTTTCTAGATCTCCTTTTGCATTGCTATCTTCTGTGCCAGTCTTTTCTTGCTCTTCCACTTGAATATTTGGTATGCACCTCAACTCTAAACTTATCAGAATCACCAGTGAGGCTCTTGGCAGCCAGATAGAGGCTCAGAACAAAAACGGAGCAGAGAGGAGCAGCTGGTCCTTTTATTGCTGTGCTGGGTCCCTTTGTCTGCTCTGCACCCTGGAGGCCACAGGGATAAACTTGCCAGTGACTGCAGTGAATTTTACTGTGCTGTCTTTAGTACTAGATGCTGTAAATAGACTGAAAAGTAAAAATTCTGAATTATGGCCCTATTCCCTAATAGGAACTGAGCACAGTGAAGGGGGGTGGAAGAGAGAAGGGGGAGCAGAGAGGGAAAAGAAACTCCACGGTGAAGGGAATGACTGAAATAACGATGAAGACAAAGCAGGTTCAAGTCGGTTTAAAGCAGAAACGCAGGGGTACTCTTTTTACCTAATGTTCCTCTGTACTGCTACCAAACAGAACTCCTAGCACTTGCTCGACGTCTAGTGTTTTTACCTCAATGACAATTAAATCAGCCTAAACAGGTTGAGCTTGTCAGGTTTAGCATTTAAAACAGATAGGTAGGCATTTGGTCTAGGGATGGTTCCATTAAGCAGTTGGAACCACTATTAAGAAAACCCTCCTGTTAGAAAAGAAATTAGTATATGGACATAATGGACTATATAAGATCAAGCATAACAAGACAGCAAACAAACCCAAAACCTCCACAAAGCAAAAGCCAGTAGTTACAAACCAGAAGTTAATTTCTATTAGTACTGCTGGCCACTTTCTAGAGGGGCCAACAAAAGAGGGTATCACAGTTCTGAGCATAAGGCAGCTCCCCAGCAAGCAGCAATGTCCACTTTGTATACAAAGTTTTAGTAACACTACTAACACCTCCTTGTCAAGCTAAGTAGAAAACTTTTCTTTGCCTGTTATACATACACAAGTTGCAATCTAAGAAACAGAACCTGCTGCAGTAGCATGCAAGGACACTGTTTCCAACCGGGGAGCTTAAGCTCAATGTAAGACAAGGGAAATTTTACACTCTTGGTTTTTTAAACATCTGAAACACTGAAGAGTTACATTCAGAAAGGTGTGCATCCAGAACTGCTGCTTGACTGCTGAAGTACCCAAGTTTGACAGATGCCTCTCAAATACACAGGTTTCCTTGACATTTTGCAGGCTCACCTTCTGGTCACATCCACAAGTTCCCAAGTCAGAGCACCTTCCATATAATTAACTGCCTAGTGGTCATCATAAAAATCAGAAGTGAATAGCTGTTCTAAGATTTCTTTCCTACAGAGCCACCCAAAGCCACGGCTCCTCCAAGAGCTCTCTAATGACAAAACTAAAACCTTGCCTTCAGTCAGACTCATCTCCTGCTAAAAGCAACTCATTACGCAAGCAAAAACATGAGACACTTGGCACCAAAGGTAAAGCAAGGAAGAGGGAACATGACACCATCCCTTAATGGTTAGGACAGTAAGCCCGAGCACAGCACACCTGGGATCCTTCCTGCTCCTTCAGCTATGCAGGTTGTTCTACATACTACTGTAAGCTTACAGCAGTACCATTCTTCAGAGAAGAAGAAAGGCACGGGTACAGTACAATATACAAATACACAAGATTTAAGACATGCAAATAATATAATATTACTTTCCCTATATACTTTCTTTGTCACACAGTATAAGGCGTCCAAAGGAAAAAAGGATTCCCATGTTAAAAACAAACAAGAAACCCAAGCATCGTTCAAAGGGTCAGGCAGAAAGATGAACCATCACTAGATTATGGCAGAGTTCGGACCACTGGAAAAAAGATGCAGGAGGACTGCTAAAAAAAACCCAACTTTATCTCAAATACTTTAGGGACATTTATCTTTTAATCTGTCTCCTCTAACTGAGGATGTCCAGTCTATGGCTGTAACCTACTAATAACCATGTCTTTCACCTTACGGGCACACACTGTAGTAAACTTACAGCTGTCAGCAGGATGCTGTTGCCAAAATACCCTCAGAGAGAGTTTGGAAGTGCAGGCACACACTGCACAACATATTTACAACCTGCACATGCAAAGTAAATACAACAAACATTGGATGTACTGTTAATTGTCTTATGCACCTGTTATAAATCTAGTCATATAGTAGAAAATAAGTCCTCTTATAGTAGGAAATAAGTCCTGTTATGCCTGGCTTGGAAAAGGCAGACATACCTGAGTTAACTTTGCCAAGTAATGCTTTTAAACAGATGCAGTTTAAACTACTCCTGTGCTCTCCCCTTTCATCTCAATCATTTGCCACATTTCCCTTTTCCAGAGGTCATCACAATGATAATGAAATCTTGTGGAAGGGAACCTATGCCTGAGTGTCAAAAATCTCTGGCACAAATTTAGCTCAAACTCATCTTCAGTGGTAACTGATACCCAGACACTAGGCTCTGT
The DNA here is from genome assembly GCA_039877255.1 of Loriculus beryllinus. NCBI lineage: Eukaryota > Metazoa > Chordata > Aves > Psittaciformes > Psittacidae > Loriculus > Loriculus beryllinus. The sequence continues at coordinate 9,194 of JBCJKH010012292.1, forward strand.
GCAGCAGCAGCAGCAGAGGTGCAGAAACAGTTTTAGGTCAATTGTGCCATCAGGCATTAACGTCTAATGTTAATGTACCAAAACCTGCATTTTCCCCAGAAAACAAAGTGCACTTTGACTCTCATCCTCAGAGCACATCAGAGGAGTCCAAACAATGAATGTGTGTTAAAGTCAAGCTATAATCTTGCTTTAGTTTATATTTTTCTTACAACCTTTTATTTCCAAGTTTTACAGCTTAAATTCAAAACCTGAGGATCTGGAAGTTTGTAATGTAAATCTTTGCTATGTTATACCATAAATATTCTGTTACTGATGAACAAGGTGATCTAGACAAACCAGACCTATATTGCTTTCACCAAAACAGCATAAAAAGGAACATACATTTTTTGCTACCTAAAAATCACACAGAATAAACTCATTGTATAGTTGCATGACACATTGGCCTGAACAGTAAAGAGGAATTAGAGAGTATTGCCCCAGAAAGTTTACTCACTTCTGCATAAGCATTTCCCAATGATCATTATAATTGTAGGGCCACATAAACAAGATCACTGAAATGATCCAGGTTAAATATGCACATATTCAAGAGTAAAATATGCTGTTACATAATACATGTAATTCAGGACACAGAGAATAACAAGAAAAATATCAGTATTTCCTCATGATCTAAGGCCTTATAAACTGACCATTTTTTAAATTTTAATTATTAATTTAACGACATTTCAATATTGTACAGTGATAGATGGTCATAGGTTAGTTATTTGTGATTATTAGTACATGTCCCTCTAAAGTATCCAGTCTTACATAAAAAGCCAATGGGCTTGGGTGGTTTCCTTTTTTGGCACAGAATCTTACACAAAATTAGAGACATACAGTTTCAATTCTGAAAGCTTACCAAGAGGTGCTTTGAGAAACCTGCGCTCAATTCCTTGTTCTATCTGAAGCAGTGCAGATGCCAAGCAGTGGACAACATTATTAACTGGCTGAGGAGTACTTGTACTTGTTGATGCAGCACTTGGAGCTTCAGTTTTTAACCCAACGAGTCTAGAATAGAAATGCAATAAACGATCTTACTGTGTTTTTTTTAACATACTTAGAATTAAACACCACAGATACTCGTTTAAGTCTGTATCCACAGTAGATTTTTATTTTTTGCTTATGTGCATGGACGATAGATTTGAACAGATACTACATAGGTGTGATTAAGCTATCCCAGTTCTCAAGTTTGCTTAATTAGTTAATCTAGATAAATCATCTTTAGGTAACAAAGTTAACAATTGTATTGAAATGTAGAGAAGATTTCCAGAAAACTGGATGCAACATCCATCGGCTAGCTCATGAGAGATTTTCATGAAGACTATAGTCTCAATAATTCTTCAGTGAAAGCACTTCCAGTATTTTTACAATACTTTCAGCCTTTTACAATACTTCTGCAGAAGTTCAGCTACATCCCCACAAGTAGTAAGATTCTTTAAAATAAAATAAACTAAGTAAAACCAGGAAGCAATATTAGAATGTTAAATCAAGAATTGTTAACTTATACATTCTCATCCTTGGAGGATTCTTCTAAATTAACACTTCAAGTAAGGGGAAAGATGGGGGGGGAAAGTTAAGTTTCCAATAAAACAGCCTTTTTTTGACCAAAGTAGTAATTTTAAAGTGTAATTTTCCTGAACCACAAATATTAAGTATAGTATAGGAGAGCAACTCACATGAATGAAAATTCAATTTCTACTGTGGGTTTATTAAAAAAAAAAAAAAAAAAAAAAAAAAGAAAAAGCAGCTAATTAGACTGTCTGGGTTCTGCTTTATTCTGGTGAATGAGCAATGCTTTTGGTTGTCCCTGTTCTTTTTTTCCACACTTAAAAGCTGCTCATTATATTTTGCAGTCACACACATTTTGAGAGCCTGAAAGCAAACAGAAAAAAAGCTGCACGGTTATTTACATTTCACTAGTCAGACTCCAAGGTCTTAATGAGATGTCACTAGCTCTGAGGTGGATAAAAAGCCCAGCCTCAAAAGCAATCTGTCACATGATTTCAGAATCCCATAGTCTTTCTTTTAATACGCAAGACGTTATTAGAGTAGACTTTATTCAGGAACTTTGACAGAGTCAGTATCAAATGGAAAAAAAATGAAGCAACAAGCTTCTGCAGCTGCATCAAGTTGGCAATGGAGCAAGTGCCCAAGGTAACTGAAGACAGATAAATTTTAGCTTCTTAACTAAAACAGTGGAATATTTCTATGTTGTGGCTTTCATGAGGCAAATGTCTGCAAATTGTGCCATTAATATAAAGCAGGCTGACCCTATCCGTTCTGCATGTAACTAGAGAACTCAGAACCAAAAGGCAGTGTTGTACAAAAATACTAATTCGTCAGACTGAAATAAAAAGGGGAAAACCTTAAAGAAATTTCAATTCCTGTATCAAACAGAGCATTCAAGAGTTCATTCAAAAGTACAGCTTTCATAAAATAAAAAGTCTAATTCCTGTCTCAAAGAAAGACTTCACAGAATACACAAACAAGTAGAATGTTAGTACAATGATAGCCTTCAGTGGATCTTTTTCCTGCAATATTTTAACATTCACATCCTATCAAGGTATATAACTAAATGTATTAAGTAAATTAAGGTAAAACTTTATCTCTGAAAAGTAGGTAGCTTCTAAGAATTAAATATTTCAAAACCTTCAGTTTCTATAGTTTGATTTATAACACACACTGATATGGAGAGTCCCACATCTATCTAAAAGAAACACCAAAACAAAGCCAACAAAACATTTTTATTGTAGCAACACTATATGATTTGAGGTTTCCTCTCTTTTACTATGTTGCAGCTCACTCTTCAGAAGGACAGTTATTCAGGAAGTTGTAAGATAACTCTGTTTTGCTGCAGTGCTAAAGGTTAATGCAGCCCATGGCCTGTTGCACTGATGGTTCTTACTGCGACACGTGAAGAGGACCGTCCAGGTCCAACCAACGATTTGTTACTATTCCCATTTTCCCTTTTAAACACTCCCACTTCTTCCACAAAGTGGATTGTTACATTCTTTTTTCCCTCCCTTCCTTCTGGTAAGCAAACCAGAATTTGCTAGATTAAATTTTCTTTGCATTTTAAATATTTTCATAATGAATTCACATATCTCTTGTCTGACAATTAACATCCACTTTGAGCAGTGTAACATTTGAATAGAAGTAAAAATTGGTGCCTTAGTTTTACAGGGTAATAGAACAGTGTCATGTGAAAATATATGAAATTCTTTTCATATAGAAATATAAATAATGTATGTTAAATAATATAAACTAATGCAAAAATCTCACGTTACAACTCAAATCTTAAAAAAATACCATTCCAAAGAATTTGAGGGTAAAAACAATTTGAAAGCTGAAAAAACAGAGCACTGCTACATAGCAAAGAGACATCATTTAAATCACAGCTCTTACCTGTCTTTCACAATAAATTTATCTTGATCATCAGTTTCCATTTCTTCAGATTCTTCATTCACAGTTTTAATTATACCATTTTCTTTGTTTTCATCATTCAGAAACTCATACCGCCCATGTTCTAAGGCTGCTCTCCAAGCCTGTCTGTCTGTAACCTGAAGCAAACATACAAATTTGAAGTTTCTGAAGAATCAAAGGGTACAAAACTTTTAGTGCCAATTACTGTCTACACAATTTAATTATGCTTTCAGTAAAACCTGTACTATGCAAGAGTTCTCATGCAAGTTACAGACTCGCCGGCACCACTGTGCTTCTAGGTATTCTACAGTTCACAAATACCTTAATAGCCCCCAGTGTTCCTTGGTAGATCCTGTCTTCAATGTCCAAAAGAAAGTCTCTAAGTCTCAGTTCAAGTTGCTTCTCTGCAGATACATGAGATCCATCATGGGCATTCTGCACTCTTCCCCGTCCTGAAGGAGGTCTGACGTCACTTTGAGGTTTGTCTGCAAGAATACCAAGCAACTTCACATTAGTGGACTTTGCTCTTTAAAGCAGCCACTGGTGGAGAGAACAATAGTAGTATGGGGCAGAACAAACTAAACACACAGGTTCAAAACTCCCTTCTTATATGTAATAACAGTTGCCAACACCAACATTGCCACATCAACGAAGGATTCAGATAGAACCAAGCAGAGTACAACTTTAAGGGAAGACCTACAGATTAGCATCTACGCATTCCAAAACACAAAATGAGAAATCCTTGTCAATTTAAAAGTCACTACTTTGTCTTAAAATATTTTCTAAATTAGTAGATAATCAACAATAACTCTGTTGTAAGTGCAAGGAATAAAGTCCATTTTACTTGACAATCCTTACTTTAGAGGAGAGCTCTTCAGTTTTCTTTCCTGCACAGATCTTTATCATGGCAACATTTAAAACAAGCCTATGCAACTGACAGCTGCAAAACCTAACAGAACAATATGTAATCCCTTTTAAAAACCTAGCTTTAAAACAAAACAGAAAGGAAACATGACACAGGCACAGACTAGACTGACTGTCCCCTCTAATTGAAGGGTTTGGGGAAAAAAAGGAAGAAGACAGCAAGACAATTTATTAAAAAGAGCTGATGATGGACTATCAAGCAAAAACCCCTTCATAAAGTAACTCAAAATTAATGCAAAACCTCAAAAGCCAAAAAGAGCTGAAAGGATGCCCAGATCCTAAATTAGTGCTTGCAAATCTGCATAGGTGGCAAACATTCCTGTTCACAGGATCTACCTTAAATCCTAGGAATGCAGTAATGAGGAGGTATGTGCAAGAACTTGGAGGTATTTAATAAAAAGTTACCATAACACTGTTGTTAAGGAAATACAGCAGAAATTTCTAAGATGCTCTCAATTGCAGAAACAATTCCCTGTAAGTGAGAGTAACTATGCAGATCTTCTCAAAATGTATACTAGCATACTGTGATGTCTGGACGTGAGAAATACCCCTTCTGGATTAAAAACCTTGTTTATTCTTGAGCAGAACTGAAACAGCAGCAATAAGCTTGCAAATAATTGATGAGGAAAAGTTAGCGGATACTGGAACAGAATCAAGTGACAGCACGTATCAACTTTATTTCCATTCTCTCCTGAACTGGAACTTAAAAAGGGAGAAGGGCATCCCACAGCCTAAAAGTGATTCTCACTTGTCCTGCAAGTTATTTGAGTGAAGGGAATAGGGTAGCAGTTGGAGTCCACAGCAGTAAAGTTCCCTCCAAAGTACAGTTACACATTGCCACTTATCACTGGTTGTCACACAGAGGAAGTGGCACTGGCACTGAACCCCTGCATTTGAATTTTTTTGATTTCTGTTTAAGGTCAAAGCTACTTTAAAAAAAAAGAAAAATCAGTGTAATTCTACAATTAGCAAGAGATGAAACATCTATGGCTGTGAAAATCAAGTTGCTTCAGAGCAGAAAACAACACGAAATGCAACACACAAAATACAGATAAAGGTGCAGCAACTAGGAACAGAAGGAACCACACACATACAGAAATTTATCAGAAAATTACAGAAATTTTCTCACCAAACCCCACAAACCTCCAAATAAAGCTTAATTACTATGCAGAAACTCTGTCCCATACTAATTTCCACTGAGAGAAATGGTAAATCAGGTATGAATTTACATATGTGATGCGTTCATGGCATGCCCTGGCATATACACACTGCAGCAAAACAGAACTAAGTTCTGATACAAGTAATTCTCCCTTGCCCCAGTACAGCTAACATGAAGTCTTCACAGTAATTTTGCATAATTCAAAACAAAATGCAATTTCTTAAACATTCCTCCCAAAGGAATTAGTATGACCCTGCAGTATGCATTCCCTTGTTCACAACAGACCAATAAAGGCTTTTGAAAGATTTTCATGCATTATAATGTTATGAAAGACCATGTCCTACTCTGAAATCAAGGTAATAGTAATTGCCTCCCTTTGCAGTGTTTCTGTCTCCAGTGTCGTATCTTGTGTCTGCTTTCATCAGACTGGAAATGAGGACATCAGATGATCAATACTATGATTTACCTTCAGCAGATAGTAATCTTTATTCCCCAGTTAATCTTTTCCCAAAGCTCAAATTACTTCCTAGAGACGTTTGTTTAAAAGCCAATCCCATTTAACTAGGCAGTGAGGTAACTGAAAAATTATTGCTTTTTTTTTAGCATAAGCCACCAGAAAAATACCAAAGATCCATCAGAGAAAAACCAACAAAACCCCAAAATAAATCCAAATCCATTTTTCAGAGTGAAACAATTTTTAAGAATAATTCTTATCTCTTAGCAATTGCAATTAAATGAGAATTAGGGGCTTCTAAAAATATTATATAGAAGTTTAGAGCTGCATAAGCAAGACCAAGAATTTTTCATTTCATTTACCTGGAATATGGAATTTTTCCACAGGAAAACTGCTTAGTTGTTCATATATTCTACTTTTCTCTTGTAAAAGAGTTTCTTTTAAGGCACTCTCCCTATGTCCTCGGGAATTGAGAGCCTCTAGGAGTTGGTCCAGTTGTTCCCGAGAATTGTAAAAGCACCAACGGTTTGGTTTATATACTGGCCTTGGCACCTCTATGACAACACTGGTGTGTGAATCTTGGTCAATATTGGAGGTAGATTCAGAAGATTTCAAAGACTCTCCAGTTTTACTGAATACCTGAGGTTCATTTGTGCAAGACTGTACGCTATTCTGAAAGGAAGAGGTTCGAGGCAACAACATGTCTTCTGTGAGACCAGAATAGTCCTCTTCTATAAACAATCCAGGAACAGAGGGGAAAATCCAGTAGCGTCGGTACAGACGATCACGACCCAGTGGGGTGATATTTGTGCAGGCAGTTGCATTCTGAATCTTTTCTAACAGTTCCTTCTCTTTCTTTTGTTGCTCCTGCTTTAAAGCTTCTTCATCTTCAGCAGTAAGAGGTTCACTCTTCTCACAAGCAGTCTCTTCTTGTCTTGTAAATTCTTTATATCCATTTTGTCCTCTCCTTCCTAAAAATTAAAGGAAGAAGTATGACAGCAATGCACTTATAAAGTCTTTCCTTAACCAAAATCTCAAGGAAAGAGTGAGGTTTTGAGCTGTCTCTTTGTGATTATCCAAATTCACAGTCTAAGACCACCAGATTAGTCAAGAAACAACACTAGTTCTGTTAAAGAAAAATTCAAGTGACTATTCTCCTTCCCTTGATAAAGGGGTAGCCATCTTTAGCATACTTTTGATTTGCAGAACCTAGACCAAGTCTCATTTACAGACATTGTCATTTTTAGCACTATAAAAAAGCCTAGAATTTTAAGAAAAGTATGTTATAGAAGTACTCTATTATGATAAAGTGAAATTCTAGCAATTTCATTATTGAGTGCAAGCTGGTCTGGATTTAATTTATCATACTCAAAATGATAAAATTTAAGCCTCACAAAGGCCTCAAGCAATACCAGAA
>JBCJKH010012293.1:1216-40008 GCA_039877255.1 Loriculus beryllinus
TGCACTTTACATTTCCAAAAGGCTGGAGGATCGAGCCCCTCCATGTGTATGGAAACATATACACCCTTACTTTACTTTCCTTAGAGTTTATCATGTGAGGAGATGTAACTATTTACAAACACAAGTGTGTAAAAGAAAAGGATTATGAATACTCAGTGTTCTCAATGGAAAGCAGATTGCTTAAAACGTAAGTTTATATACTTAGTCTAGATTTCAGTTAGTTCAAAGGCTGATTTGTGTAACCTCACATAAGATGAATTTAAAAACAGACCTCCAGAGCCTGCTAAAGAAAACATCCCCACAAAGACTGGACTTGCTGATTATGCTTGATTTCTGTGTTGATTCATGTTGTTCTGATTCTCTAAAGAAATATAAATTACTGTAATGTATTACATATTCTTTGTCTGCACTTCTGTGCACTACTGACCTGTTCATCCAATTTTTCCTCCATTCAAAAACAAAACAGAGAGAATTCACAAACTAATGTGAATTGCAAGGAGCTTTTTTTGCAAAGTTCAAGTTTTAATGAGACCATTATAGCTAGGAGCACTTGTTAAACATACTGTTTTATTTAATCCCACCAATCACTCTCCCCCTTTAAGTACTCATGAATGGTAAGAAATTAAATGGATGACAATCTTGGGTAACAGAACAGCCATTTTTTTCAATTTATCATTAAATCTCTAATTATCTGGCATCTTCTTATGTCATACTTTTTAATCTCTTGTCTGTGTCTTCATCAGGGTAGTGCACCTGTATCTAGACAGAAAAATCACTGCTCATTACAGGTTAAGGATTTATGAAAGCATTCTCTCCAATCAAGCTGAAAGCAGAATCTCTCAGTAAAGTTGCAGGCTTTCCAGAGCCCCTGCAGATCTCAGTGTCACTATCACTGTAGTCTATGTAAAAGAGTTTTCTCCCAAAAGCAACAGTAAGAGACAAGACATAGTTTACTTTCTGCTTTTCTTCAAAAGAATCTCCTGCTACTGGCACCATAAATTACAACTAAAAGCATATGTCATAAATTAAAACCAATACATTTGTTCTCATGTAAGAGAAAAAGAAAAAGCTTAAATATCAATAAAGTCTAGCAGGTAAACCTAAGAACAAAGTCTCCAGTAGTGATTCAAGAAAAAAATCAGCTAGTTATTTAAGCAGTAACAGTATCTTTAAGGAGGAACTGTTATGAAACTTTCAGGTCTAGAGCATGATATTTTCCATCCTGAAAGGAATCACAAATTCCTCTAACTGTTCAAGGTGTTAAACTTAAGTGTCTGTCGATGAAAAAGTCATCACACAGTCAATTATGTGTTTCAAAAGCTAAAGATCATACAAGACTGGTATTAACATGCCACAGAATAGACTAGCTGAGAATAATACATATTGCAGCTATTAATTTTAATCTATTTGAACCTCAGATTCTTAATACAGACATATTTTTTCCACAGGAAACAGTTATGCTAGATTAACCAAACGTTCCTCTTCACCATTTCCATGGAAAGGCTATGTGCCATAGCAGCTATGCAAGTTCAGAGAAAACCGAGTAACAAACCAGTTGCTGAGTGAACCTCTCCCAGGACTACCCACTCTACTGCTTGCAATAGGCAGCTGGAATGCGATCTGTGTGCCCATCTTCCATCAGTTTTTCCTTTGAAAGCCATTTTATACTTCGGGCCTTCATAACATCCCATGGCAATGAGATAAACAATTACTTTTAAACTTTGGAACTGATGAACAGTGATTTCACACAGAAGTGGAGGTAATGCCTAGTAGTGCTTTATATAGTGAAGCTGCATGGCATTCTAATATTAATTGTAAATTCAGTTTTCCATTCCAGGTAACATTTACTTGCCACAGCTATCACTAATTTATTCTACCTACTCTTTAGATCAAATAGACAAAGCAGAAGTCCCTCAAAAAAAAAAAAAATAGTAACTGTGCTGCAAAGAAGGACTCTGTTGGGTTATTCTTTAGCCACTTTTGTTGACAACTCAGTTTTCAGTTGCCAGTAGAGACGGCCACTATGCTCTGCAATTTTCCTTTGCAGTAGTCAGTCCTGTATGTATTATCAGCTCAGGAATGCAATAGCTTCTCTTTTCTTCTCTTTTTCTTTCCCACCTTCTCCATCTAATTAATGCCGACTAGAATAAATGTGTCTTTGTGAACTAGTCAGACATAGCAGCGGCTGCTCCAGGGAGCTGCTCCAGGTGGTAGTTCACGCCCATCCATATTTCACAAAGCTACCAAACAGGTTCAGCAACATCCAACAGCAAAGAAAAAAAAAGACAGACAAGACAGGCCAAACAACCCACCTCTGGATTATTCTGCATATCTGTTGTAGATTCAAGATCATGATGTATTTTGTGTAACAAAGAATAATTCAATTTTTTTCCTAACAAAGAATCTGTTCAAAAGGTTGAATGACAGCTACAGTGCACTTATTAAAACAACAGCCAGCCTATAGGAACTTCTTTTCTGGGAAACTAACCTGCTGGCAGATAATTTCCCCAGACAGGAAGGAGACTTCCTATATCAGTCTTAAAAAACACAGACTGCTATAGGTGGATGCAAGGATGTAAATGTCACACTTTCTCACTACCTTGTTTTCTGCTGGATCAACCTCATACTGTTTTCTGCTTGCATTTGCCTCATCTGAGAAAATCCCCTAGCAGAACACACTCATCAGCTCCCTTCCAGCCACAAGGAATGATGAAGAGGTATTATATTACCTGAGGTGCTGGAGAAAAGAAGTAACTGCAGTATGCCAGAAAGGACATTTTTGCTGCTACTGGAAGTTAGAGTAAATATAGTTGTTATATCCTGTGAGACTGATGTGTTAAGCTCCTGCACTGTGTTTTCTTTCTTTCAAGCTCCTCATCAGCACAGACATCTACACCCACAATAGTGGCAAGAGCATCATCTGCCATGGAGTCCCACAGGCTTTCTTTAATCCACAAGCCAGTCACCTTGTCATAGAAGGAGATCACATTAGTCAAGCAGGACCTGCCTTTCATAAACCCATGCTGATCAGGCCTGATCACCTGGTTGTCCTGTACATGCCACGTGATGGCACTCAAGATGATCTGCTCCATAACCTTCCCCAGCACTGAAGTCAGACTGACATTACCTTCTTTGTTCAAGCTGAGCATACCAGCCACTTAATGAGAGATTCCCTGGAAAAGATCAGAAACCAGCAATTTTTCCTCCTATTAGCATGGATGTCATGCACAAGAAACCCTGAGAGATTAAATATGTTAGCAGCCATGTGTGAATTCAAAAGGCAATGGCACAGCCACCACTTAAAAGGTTAAGGCTGAAAGAAGACCTAATGCTATCCTCAGTAAAACTTCATTTGTTTTAGTCAACCAGCATACACACGTGTTTTCTCCACATTGACTTTTTTAAAGTCACTTCATAGTAATTGGATACAAAAAAGAAATCTACAAAATAAACAAGCAAGCCATATAGAAATATTATTGACATATCAGAATTACCAGCAGGGGAGCTGGGGAAAGGAATTCTTTACTCCATATACACAATAAAGAGTTTGTTATTCTGTCAGTAATGCTAAACAACTTTGACACAAAGAACCTACTTTGAAAAGAGCAGACACTCTGCATCTGAGAAGACAGATTAAAAAATCCACAGAGTGGTTCACCAGGAGCCTGGCTATCACTGCTAAGGTTATTGTTCCAGAGTAAGCCCTGCTTCATTACAAGCTGTCTTTTTTCCCCTCCCTTTTCCTGTCCCCAGTGCTGACTTTGGATTTCATGATCTTGTTTTCTCTTTAGAGCAGTGATAGTAGGATAGCTATCATGTGAAGAACTCAGAAATTATGATTATGTGACTGTCTGCGTTTACTGAAGGAAGCTTTGTTTTCTCTTCTTCCTTTTGGGGCCAGCCAAGTTTCTCCCTCTCTTCCCCTTTTTCCTTTTGCTCAAATATCAGCTGTACATACATAAACCCTCCCCTTCTCTACCCCCTTAACTCCATCCCCACAACCTAGCACATCAGCATCCAGAAGCAATTCCCTGGATAGGTGATTTTTAATCACTATCTTGAGGGCAGCACAGGGATTAAGCTATAGTCCATTCGGGAAGTAGCCTTAACATACATTAGCTCCCTGAAGTGCTAAACTCTAAACCACTTTCTTCTGCTGTGTCTGGTCTGTATTTAGCAAAAACTTTACTGATGGTTGTGATGCAGAGCTTTTCGTGCACACTTGGTTACAGAAATGGAATTAACTGGCATAGTGTTTTCCAAAAGCTACAATAAGGGTTTTCTTTTCAGAATTTAATAATGCAGGATGAGAGACATCCTTTTTATAAAGATTTTTTTTTTGTTGTCTTTATCTCTTAATGCCACATTTTCATTTATTCCAATATCAACTTATTTTAATTAATTTATTATTGCAGAGTTTTACACTACTCTGTCACATCTATTACAAATTCAGGATGTGCAAATGTAAACAGACGACTGAAGATGTTGATCATCTTCATGTTGATCATCTTGATGTTCTTAGTCTAGCATAGTTTCCGACTTAATGCCTACCCAACTATAGAACATCTGGCCAGATTGTGCCATACCAATATCTTTAATAAGCCAATGCAAATCACTTTTACCATAATGCAGTTCATCCTACTGAGGATTCCTTTTCCAGCAGTACCAAAATCTTTGCTATTTGTAATGCAGAATAGTCTATCACCAGTGAGAATAAAAGATTTCAGTGAATGTTTGTGCTGTTTAAAAGAAATTAATTTGTTGGATTTTTTTTTTTTTTTTTTTTTAGCAAATTTATACTCCTTGCCTGTTTTACTGCAATCGTGCCAGTATGCCTCAAAATTGGTCCCTTATTGCCATGGTCAGCACTGTGTTAAGCATGTTCATAAACAAGGAACTAAACTGAGACCACTGAGATCTTTTAATTGTCACCTAAATCAGATTACAACCTAGGCTTTTCGAAGGTGAATAGAAGACTGTAGACTAAACATTCAGCATCACTTACATTAAATCCCACAGGAGCAAAACATTTGAACTCTTACAAAGAAAAGAAAGTTAATACTTCATTTTGCTGTGTATTCATGCTGGGATTTTATTGCACACACAGCATAGAGTGCCTTTAGCAGAAAAGCTCTGCTCCTCATACTTTTTTCAAAATATTAAATGCTACTACTCAAGTAAACAGCATATATTACTAAGATCATAGAAATATAAGATGGTTTGGATTGGAACAGACCTAAAATATCACCTAGTTCCAAACCCCATGTCATGGGCAGGGACATTTTTCACTAGTACCAGGCTGCTCAAAGCTCCATTCAACCTGGTTTTCAAAATTTCCATGGATAGGCATCTAAAACTTCTCTGGGAAACTTGTTCAGTGTCTCACCACCCTCACAGTAAAGAATTTAGTCTTAATATCCAATCTATCATTTAAAGCCATTCCCCCTTGTCCTGTCATTGCATAACCTCTGTAAAAAGTCCCTCTCCAGCTTTCTTGTAGGCCCCCTTTAGGTATTGGAACACTGTTATAAGGTCTCCCCTGAGCCTTCTCTTCTCCAGGCTGAACAACCCCAACCCTCTCACCATGGGAGAGGTGCTCTGACCCTTTGATCACCTTCATGGCCCTCCTCTGAATTCACTTGAGCAGCTCCATGTCCCTATTCTGTTGGGGGCCCCAGAGCTGCACACAGTACTACAGGTGGGGTCTCACAACTAGGAGGTATTATCCAGCCTTTCCTTAGACATTACCTCTCTCATTTGTGTAGAAACATCAATATTTTATGCGCATACAAGGAAAAGGCAACAACAAAAGCAAAAGACTTGCTGCATGAGAGATCCTAGAAATGACTCAACCATATGGGGAAGCATTTAAAAATCAAGTGACTGACCACAATTCCCAGAATGATTTTCACTTCCAGAAGTCAATAAAATATTCAGATTTTATACCCAAGTAACAGGGAAAACTATCCAATAATATTAGGATTGGTGCTATTCATATGCGTACCACTAATTGTCTGAAGAGCGAAAATCAGACATACGAAGACTGAGCCCCCAATCAGTAAGTGATGTTAATTTTTTTAGCAGCATTTGTGCAACATCCCTTCCCCAAAATAGTCAAAAACCCTTATGTCACAAACCTTTATGCTGAATCAGGAACATGGATATCCTACCATCATTTCAGATGCAAAGCAAAACAGAGTTTAAAATAATGGAGGAGAGAGAGAAGAATATAAACCATTCAAAGCATACTACTTCACCATCCACTTGAGATTCTCTGATAAATGTCTTTCTTTACTTTGAGCATAGAGCAGTACTCAAGGGGCCACAGGAGCTTAAAAAGAAGATTTGTTCTGTCTAGTCTGAAGATAAATATCACTCTATTGTACCGGATGAAGTATAACAGTTCTCACAATGAACTGTTTGTTTGGCAAAGATCTCTAGTATGTTGAATAATGTTTGTTCTGAGGACTAACCATTTTTAAAATACAATCTTTTAAGGCATTCTCATATATATTTTTTATTCTGTTACTTCATATATTTAAAGAATCATAGCCACAGTCTTGTTTTCAACTTATGTATTTCAGAAGCAGATATTTGTTTACATTGGAAAATGACATATTGGAAAGATAGAGTTTAGATGTAGGGGGAATGGTTGTCTTTTTATGGTCAATATTATCAAGCTTCCCTTCAGTGCCCCATCTACCTTTCTAAGGTGCTTGTGGGGCAGAAAAGAATTGCGTGATGACATGCAGCACCTAGAACAGGCTGACTTTTCCAGGACAACTGGTTTGTGAATTGGTTAGCAGAGTGCTGTCAGCGAAAATGGATCTGATATTCAGCTCTTCCCATCACAGTCCACAGCAATGCAAACATCATAGGCAAGCAAGAGCCTCATCATTACCACCCTCATTTGCACACAACTAAGAAACAGGATTTAGAAAAAATTACTTAAAAGCTGTTATTTTATTCCTTTTGCTATAAAATAAAATGAGAAACCTCTACATGTGCTTCCTGGACTTTTATTTGTTTGTGTTTCTGCACTGCCACAAGAGCTCAGCTCTTTTTCTGCATCAAGGTGGAGCCTGCACAAGCCACCCAGTGAGTGACATGAGTGGGTTATAGCTTCACTGAGGGTGGAAGTCATTACACTTAAATCCTCACCAAGTTAAAAACTAAATGTTGAGATATCAAATTCACACTAAGTCTCTCAGATCTATAGCAGTGTAGGGCTGCCTGGGTCAACTGCACAGACAATGACCATGATGTCCAAGTCATTGTTCCTTCTGCTAAGGAAAAATGTTGCTGTGTCAGCAAAATAAACCTGGAAGGAGGCAAAGAGCGAACTGAACGTTTTGCCAATCTGCTGTTTGTCCACACTATCAATCTGGACACAAGGCTTACTGGTAGTTTCTATCTGATGTATAAGTAAGGAGCATGTCTAACAGCTAAACTAAAAGTAAAGATTCACAAGGGAAGTGGTGGATAAGCTGTCTGACAGAAGCTACAGTCTTCCATATAAGAAAATATGGATGCAAAGACCTACCTGAGCTCTCAAATCGGGATCTTTGGTGTTCTGATACAGTAGCCTGGACATATCTTCAAATAGTTTTGGTTATGATGTTGGTTTATAATGGAGATGGAGAAACTGAAGGCAGATTTTATTCTCCCTCCTCCCCCTTCTTACTGCTATATTACATTTCCAAAAAGGCACACAACAATATGTATTTTTTAATATGTCCATCTTGTGTCC
The DNA here is from genome assembly GCA_039877255.1 of Loriculus beryllinus. Lineage (NCBI taxonomy): Eukaryota > Metazoa > Chordata > Aves > Psittaciformes > Psittacidae > Loriculus > Loriculus beryllinus. The sequence goes on from JBCJKH010012293.1 coordinate 8,967, forward strand.
AGTGTTTCACAGAAGTAAGTGCTTAGTACTCTTTTGAAAAAGAGATCCCTTTAATATATAACTTGTAACTTTTGAAAATACAGGCTGTTCTCTCAGCCCATCATCTTGAGTAAACAAAAGTGAAGTTTTAGTCATAAGACAAAAAAGTGCTGTGTGCATCTGCCCACAATCCATGACATTTCCAATGCTCGGTATGCCACCATTGCCTTCTTGAATCAGTTTCCTCCCTTTCATCTCCAATATACTCAGCTAAAAATCAGAATCTGATGGATGTAATTCTGCTAAATAATAGCCCAACACTTTGAAGTCTGATTTTCTTCCTTACCAGAGTTGTGCAATAACCTCCATATTTTCCTGCAGCATAATTTTGTTTAAATACTAAAATAACAAGGCCTTAATGGAACATAAAATGACTATATCACTGTAGATAGCTCTTTGCTGCCAGCCATTCCTTACATTCTTTGCCATGCATGGCTCGTTACACAGGAAAGAGTTCCAGTTTTCTTGTGCCCTAGCCCCAGCTTGGGTGTGTTGCTCTTTCATGGATCATAACATCAACCTTTTTATTCCTCTATTTTAAAACACCGAACCGCTAAACACATTTTAGTATTTCTTGAATTTATTGGCACTAAATCACTACATTCAAATAACCGAACAGGCCAAATAATATATGATGGCTGTCTGAACAGAGAACACTTGTTCATCTTTTTCTCAGGGTTATGAATGCAGAAAAGCTTAAGGTGTTCTTTTGGAGGCTATAAAGAAAACAGTATTCAAGCATAACTTCATAAAGAGTTTTAGCCATTGAAACTCAACAGCCAAGGGCACCAAAAATTTCCCATGGATTTAAAATTCATAGAATTGGCAGACCTTTTGTAGAGGCAAGGGGTAAAGTTCATGTGTTTCATAGCTTCACTAACTCCAAGAAACAACGGTGCCTTTACGTACTCCTGAGCTTTTCTACAGAAAAGATCCTTCCATAGTTAGCAGAGATAAGAAATAATGTAACACAGATACAATACTTCCATACTTCTGAGTGGTAGAGCATCCTAAACACATTCACATGCTTGGTCAGCAGATATTCAGTACCTTTTGTAGAATTACAATGTTTTAACAGTAAAAAGCTGCCTGCCACCTTGAAGAAACACTAGCTGCCTTTTGCAGTTTGGCTCCTTGTTAACTATGGAAAGAGCCAGCTCTGCTCAAAACAGATGACTGGGAAGACAGGAGCAAAGCCTGAATAATCAGGCCCCAATAGGGATCTGGCAACAAAGGCCAGAGACGAAATTAAAATGATTAGCACTATAACACTGTTTAATATTAGTACTCCTTTCTCTCACCCTGACCCAAAAGCATTTTCTGCCTTCTAAGTCTGCCCTTCATTTCTGCTGTGCTCTGAATACCTAAATTCACTCATGTATAACTTAACTGGAGGGACAGTCACAGCATTGTGCTTTATGAGGGCTTTGAGTGTGGCTTGCTCATTAGCTATATCTGCACTATTAACATCATCACTCAGGATGAGCATGGTTTGGAAAGCAGTATTAGAGAAATGAGCAGTTCAAATGGTAATTCAAGGATATCTGTGCCTTTGAAAAGCAGAAGCTTATGTTCTTGCAGTATGTCTTCCCATTACTGCTGTAGTTCAAGACATGAGAACATTTTTAAGCAATCTCTGAATCCTCTCCATTAATCAAGCTTTGGTTCATATCTCTGACTGATGCTGAAGCATGTGAAGTTTATCCTCTCAGATGAAATAACCCAGATGATGATCTCTAAATGAACACTTAATAATGATCTTCAGAGGCTAATGAATATCCAGTTCTCAGGCCTTGACTTGGTGTACAGCATGGAAGTAAAATGCACGAAAGTTGGGGTATGGGGCTCTCCACATCCATCACTACACACTATAGATCTGCTGTTGACTGGTCCAGTATGACTTGCCAGTAGACATAGGCACCGAGTATGCCAAAAGCTCATCGTCTTGAGGAAAATCTGAGTGACCATTAGGTGCAGGCAAGTTTGGGAAGTGGGGAACATGGAGTTTCAGAAAGAGAGCACACAGGAAAAGATGATGTGATGGGAATGTAAATGGGTGGAAGTGGAAGACACTGAAAAGAGATCATAGAATGATTTGGGTTGTAAGGAACTTTAAAGATCATCTAGTTCCAACACCACTGCCACAGCAGGGACACCTTCCACTAACACAAGGCTGCTCAAAGCTCTAACCAACCTGGCTTTGAAAACTTCCACGGATGGAGAATCTAAAACTTTTCTGGGCAACCTGTTCCAGTGTCTCACCACTCTCACAGTAAAGAATTTCTTCCTATGTCTAATCTGAATCTCTCCTCTGTCAGTTTAAAGCCGTTACCCCTTGTCCTGTCAATACGTGCCCTTGTCAAATGTCCCTCGCCAGCTTTCTTACAGGCACCATTTTGGTACTGGAAGACTATTACAAGGTCTTCCCTGAGCCTTCTTTTCTCCAGGCTGAACAAGCCCAACTCTCTCAGCCTGTCTCCATAGGAGAGGTGCTCCAGCCCTCTGATCGCCTTTGTGGCACTTCTCTGGCCTTGCTCAAGCAGATCCATGTTCATTCTCTGGACTTCATTTAAACCTACAGAATATCGCATTTGGATTTCTTGTTGAAGTCAGTTTTGAAAGGTATGCCAATGTAGGCAGCACAGACATATGTAAATAATATTCCTGTCTTAAAAACAAACACTTCCATTTTATTTTTTTTTTTAAATGAGGATGAGGAGATAACACTGCGAACTATATGTGCTACTGGATGTCAGGTTAGCATCCACTTTGTAGTGTCTTCAAGATCCCATACCTAATGGAGATGCCTTTCCTCCACCCTCTTTTCTCACATTGTACTAGACTTTGCTGAAACACTAACACAGCACTCCCTCACTTCAGCAGCAATGCTCAATATTATTTCCATTATTCTGTATTGTTCTGTCTAGATCAAACCTATGTTTAAAAAAACATACATTTTATCACAATCTATTTAAAAACTTCCCACCACTTTTCTTTGTTAAGTAAATAATAACAGGAGGCTTTAGCTCTGTATGCCAAGCCACAGTTTGAAGACAGATTGCACAGATAACAAAGATTAGTTATTCAGGGGTTTGTTGGAAAGGGCCTGTTCTGCAGGTCCTCTTTTATATATCTCCTCCTTTCCTTGATAATAAGCCACAGATTTAGATCCAGATGTCTAAAATCCAGTTAGTAAGGTAGATAAAGCTGTATTCACTCAGGTATTTACAGTTTTCACTCTATTTATTTTTTCCACGAATTTGCAGACTGAAGTTCCTGTGCCTGTTACAAAGTTTTGTTGGGGCTATTCCAGTGATTCCTCCAGCTGCAGCTGAACCACTCCGTGATGCTTTCCACCCAATTGCAGGAAGACTTCTCCACCTCCGGGCAACTTGTAGGGAAGTACAGACAGGTACAAGAGACCTGTCAGCATAAAATGATTTAACCTGTGTCCTCTCCCTGAACTGGAGGTGTATAGGGGCTGACATGGGGGCCTAATTCATACCTATGCCTGTGTTGTTAACTTGGGAGAGCTGGGGGTCAGCAGCCAAACAAGATGAGTAACTAATTCCTTAGTTGCAGCATGGACATACGGAGACATGAAATTGTAATGGAGCCACAAACTGACCCAGTTCAGGCTTCCTGTCTCAGCACATTTGCATTTAAAAGAGAAAGATAAACCTGCATAATATTAAAAATACAAGCATATGCCAAACCTTTAACACGATGCTTTAAACCACAGCCAAATTTTGGCATGCTAAAACATCTGTGAATTATTGTATCTGCTGAAACAAAATGTTGTGAATATTTGGAAAACGTGGTCAGCAGATATTACATGCTTAAAGTTGAACCAATAATTCATCTAGAGTCTGGACAGAAACTCCCCATGTCAGATTTGGGGATTCAGAACATATTTTATTGAGCAGCCCTTCTTAGTATAAGCACAGTCCACTTCCTAGTATCATTTGCAATTTTCCCCCAAAGAATTTCCTGCCAGTGTGAAGACACTGTCAATTTATCTTCCTCATTCTAAATCACTCTAAAGGCTTTTATAGCTTTTGATCTTTTATGCCATCTTAAATATTTTACAAGAGACTATGACTCATTTCATTCCTTGTATAATCAGGATTTGGGGAATGGAATATTCTTTGTACCTTCCTTAGCTACTGGAATATCACTGCTGGAATTATATTTAAGCAACTATATTTGAGATTGGAATCATTCCCTTGTTCTTATCTACATATCACAACCAAATTTGGCATCAGTTTCTGTTTCCAAACAATCATCAAATGATTTCTGAACATTGCCCACTGTTGATGCCTTATGCAACTTTCAAAGCCTTTCCTCTTTACTTCTTAGAAACATACATACACATCTGTCTGGATAACAGTGCAGTAAGGGAGGAAGAATTAAAAAAATAAACATGGTGGTTATCTTGCTGTAAAAGGCTATGAAGAAACAAGGTACCTGTAATCCTTATCTTGAGGTAGCTAGCAAGATAGCAGCATAGACTTACATATTACATAAGCACAGACTTCTCATTACAGCCTAGTCCAAAGCTGATTATCCACCATATCATGGCATTTTCTCTTCCAGAATAGCTAAAGTATAAAAGTAATGCTGTAATTGTAAGAAAAGACCATTTTTTTATTACTGGGGTCAGGAAACCTGATCAGATTAAGTGCTTCTAACAACTGGAGATTTGCTTTTCAATGATGAAACACTTGCTTTTAAAATAAATTTAAAATATTTCATATTTTACATTTCATAATGTATCTTTTATATCATCTGGTCTGACACAAAATTTCACACTGAAATAGTTTTTAAAGATTCATGGGAATTCTTCACCACATCTTTCACCAAATTAAATACTCATGTGAAATAAAAGTTTCATTTACAGACCACTTGAACAGATCAAATTTATTTTGATAGAACAGCTCACTGTTGAGAAGTTCAGTTGTATGTCACCTTGAATGAAATGTTTTAAAGAATAAATGAAAAATAATTATTTCAATTAATTTTGCCATTAAATAGAAATATTTTTGCTTTATATGTAGTATGTACACTTTGATATAGTCAAATTGAACAAAACAATTGCTCAGTCCAGATACACCCCAGAGCACAACATAGCCTTATTCTAGGGTTCTGTCACCTGAAAATGAAACAGTTTCAGTGGGTTAATTGTTTTGAAAGCATCTGGGAGGTCTTTCAGGGAGTTGAGGAGAGAAGAAGCATTGGAAATTGCTGGGGAAGAGAGTACCACTGTAAGGTAAGTATATACCACAAAGGCACAGTATACATTTCAAAACCAAGGTAAGAAGCTGTCTCCTGTGCCTTCTTAAATCAGTGTCACCAGTTCCTACTCCTTTTTGTAAGTAGAACTGTAAATAAACTTCAAAATACCTTTCAAATTCATTATTATAATCTCCATTTCCAGACAAGACCAAGAAAATTTTCCAAAGGCTCTCTGGTATGTCATTATCCAACTCCCCAGTTAACAGTTTGTTTTGGCTAGTTGGTGTGGAGTAGCCAACAAAGATTTTGCTGTTCTTACATCAATCTTAGCAGCAGTGAACCAAAATGTCATAGCTGCCCTGGAACACACATTGGCTAACACTCTACTGACATAAAAACCATCTCTTCCTCCAACTCTCTGTGAAAACATCCTAGCCAATGGTCTGTATCATCAACAACAACCAAGGTATGATGTTAAGTAATCATTTTCATTCATATACAAACTTTAATATCATTGGAGCCTTTTCATATAGCACCCACCTGTCAACTTAGAGCACAAGTGGCAACAGACATGGGAATTTGTTCAGTTACTCCCGTTCTCCTGACCTCTCTCTCTCTCTCTCAAAACTTTTGCCTGTAAAATGTGGTAGTGTGGTACAGAGAGCCTCTTATTTCATATAAACAGACTTTCACCAAAAGCCTTCCTATATTTCTTTTTATTTTTAAATAGGAGTGGTTCAACAACAACAAAATAGAAACAAACCCCCCAAGTGCTACAGTTCACCCATTTGCCATTTTGCATCCTATTTCTGAAACAAGAGTTGACAGGCCAACATATGTGACCAATAAATGCTATTCACAGTTAAGCTCTGCAAATGGTGATTGACGTGGAGCCGGGCATTCCATTAGCCAAGGGAGTTATCAACTATAGAGCAGCCAAAATAAACTCAGAGAAATTTCCTCTGGGTGTTAATCACTATGAGTATCATTCTTTCCCACACACTAGGCAAAGATTCTTGACCTTATGATTTGGAGCAAAACCACCCCTGTTAATTAAATAATTTGCCCATTATCACCTGAAGACATACATAACCTTTTCACCCCACACTAGAAAGGGAACAGAAAGTAAACAAACGCCAATTGTAAATATGACTAAATCCCCAAGCTTGCTTCATTTGCTACAGTGCATACGCCATCTGAGCACTGCTCAGTGTGTATCTGTACAGCAGAGCATACTAACACCTATTTTTTAACTCTCTAATGGCTAAATCTTTGCATAGCACTTAAAAATGAAACAGTCCACAGCTGGGAAAATTACTTAAGTCAGTCACCTTTCAATTCTAATGGCTGGTCTTATGCCTGGCCTGGAAAACAGCACTGTATGATATCTGTCCATATCATAAAAGCTTCTAACTGGTGTCACATCTTTCATAGTACTTTTCACTGAGATGATGTATCGCAACATCAAAAGTCTTTATCACAAAAATAAACTTTTACCATATAACTTCAGTGATGAAATTCTATGGAAAAAAATTTAGTTTTTGGGGAGTAAGACTTTCGCAAAATTAAGCAACATGCACTTGTTTTTCAGTCTTCTAAAAAAACAGACTGTCACTTCTGCAAGGTGAGTCTTTGTTAACACAGTGGAAGACATAAAGATCATCAGGTGTAAGGGTTTTATAATCAGAATGAAGCTCTTTTTTTAACAGCACTTTATGGTAAAAAAAAGAAAAGATAATAACAGTCTCATTAAATCTGGCTTACAAATTTTAACAGTGAAGATGCATAAAGTTATTGGTACATATGACTTTTTAACAGATTACGTATACCTCTAGCCCTCAGGTACAGGGTTTTAGGGTCTGGTAAAAGCCATATATTTACTCACGCTAAATAATGACCTCAGGAATAAAAAAGCCTGAAGTCTTGCAGTGGGATCAGAAAACTAAGCCTTATATTTTAGCTGCTTTAAGAGATGTTAAAACCTTAACATCCAGGAATATTGCAGTGACTTTTTAATGTAAGAAAAGCTTGCCAAGAAAACAGTTTCCCAGGTGATTTATATAACAAAACTTCATTGATCATCCCATTACACCTTTACACTACAAAGCAAAGGGCCCTATAAAGGACAAGTACCATCAGAAAGGGTTCTTTCAAGAGATAAATTAGACAGAATAATGGAGAAAGAATGAGAAATTACAATGGCTGTTGGTGTGTGTTTAACCACCTTTTTATGCCTTCAGCAGTCGTCTACATCCTCCTTACCTTGCTGTCTGCTGCCTTCCTTCTCTTTGCCTCCAGGCTCTTGAAGTTTATGAACTACTCCTCTCCCTTGCATCTGTGCTTAGTAAGGCAACTTCTGATTCTGTAGCACTGAAAAAGTCCTGTTTTCATCCACAATTTCTGTATAAAGGCTGCTTCTTCTGCTTTCCTAATCCAATTTTAAGAAAAGAGTCTGGTAATCTTTTCTTTCTCTGCGGGCTCCTCCTGATCTCCTCTCCCACATAGTTGTTTTCCCTCTGGGCCTCTCTCTGTCCCTCTCTTCTGTACTTTATTTTCTGAGTAACCTAGTCTAGTCTCAGGAATGCACCCTGGTATTTAAAAATGTACTGCTGTCAAGAAAAATAGAAAGCTGCTGCCTTTGTTGTCATGTAGGAATAGCACATAAACAGGCAGAGCTGCCCCTTTCTCTCTTTCTCTTTTCCCCTTCCTCTACTTCCTCTAAAGCACCTCTAAAAGGCAAACCCATTTAGTCAGTCCTTGGCACAGCGCTAACCAAGGGCACAAACAAAGTCAAAAAGATGTTCAGAAAGAGTAAAAAAAAAAAAACAACAAACATTTTCAAGTTTAAGATTGTGAAGGAAAATTTCTAATTCCAGTTCATTCATATAAGGAAGAGAGATTTTAAAAAGTGCTACCAGTTTTCTTCTTTGCCCTACTTCTAGCTGCACACTGACAGGATAGGCATGTTCAGATGGTAAAGCCTACCTCTCCTGATGAGGTTAAAAACACATTTGAAAAGGAGAGGGATTGGGATGGTATTTCTTTTCATTCAAGACAACTTTTCCCTCTGGTTTTAGCCTACAGTTCCGTGAGCTCTAGTGTTGTCCAGATGTCTGGGGAAGGAGCAGGAGGTTAAAGACAAAAGCCAAAAAACTGGAGACAGGGAACTGAGAAGACAGTAATAGAAATTTCAAAGCAGGGTCAGGGCGGGGGGCAGCAAGGCTCAATCCAAAAAGGTAAGTAAAATAAAATAAATCACTGGACTAGGAGAATGTACTGGAATTAGTCTGAAAATACAAGAGAAGATTTGGGAAAAAAAACCCCCACAACACTATTTGTTATTAGTCTCTCTAGGGGCATACCTACCTCATCAGCTCAAGACAAATAGGAAACTGAAGTGCATTTCTTCACAAATCTCTTTTCTCTGGTAACAGTTTCCAGATTTTCTAGACCACAATGACACAATCTGTCTTCTTAAAGCTAATTCCTCTACAATATTTACAAGTATAAACTCATAGAAACAGACAATAGAAAAAAATCATGGAAATAGGCGAATTAGACAAGATCCATGATCTAATACCCCAGGATTTTTGGTCCAGAAAGACAGATGATGCTTGTGAAACAACTAAAGCCTTTTGCGGGCAATCATACAACCAAATCAAGCCAAAGAGAGAAAGGTTTTTTGTGGGTTTATTTTTTGGTTTGGAGTTTGTTTTGTTTTGGGTTTTTTTTGCTGTGTGGGCCAGGAAGTACCTTTCTCAACTCAGCCATAATATGAGCTTTAACAAAGATAAATGTAATGTCCTGCACCTGGAAAGAAGTAATCTCAAACAGCAGCACAAGCTGGGGACAGACTGACGGGCTGAGGAGCAGCTCTGTTGAAAGGGACCTGGGCATGGTGGCAGGCAGCAAGGTGAACAGGAGCCTGTGGTATACTCTAGCAGAGAAGACGTCCAGCAGTCTCCTGGGCTGCACCAGCAAAAGTACAGTCAGTAAATCAAGGAATATAGCTATTTCAGTCTACTTGGCACTTACTAGGCTGCAGCTGGAATACTATGACCGGTTTTAGTCCGCTCACTTGGAGAAGTTGTGAAAGGTCCAGTGAGGGTCACCAAGATTATTAGGGGTTTGGAGAATCTGAAATATGAAGAAAGGCTTGAGGAACCAGGTTTGCTCATCCTGGAGAGGAGAAGACTCAAGGGGGATCTAATAGCACTTCTTGAATATCTAGAAGGTAGTAATAGAGGAAACGGAGCTACTTTCTTCACAAAGATGCCTGCTGACAGGACAGGAGGCAGTGGGCAAGAGCAGCTTCAAGGGAAATTCTACCTGGATATAAGAAAAATGAATAAATTCTTCCCCATGAAACCAGCTGGAGATTGGAAGAGGCTGCCCAGTGAAGTGGCAGACTTCATGTGCTGGAAATGCTCAGGATTGTTTGAATAAATTGCCGTAGTGACCTTGTTAAAGAGAAGGTTGGACCACATAATCTCCACAGCCCAATCAGAATTTGCCTGTGAATCCCTATCTGTGCACAGTCTTGCAAGTTGTATGTTGTGAGTCCAGAGTCATCAACTCCCTCAAGCATGAGACTTCTACTACTCTGGCGATACACGATATTTATTTCCAGTCATTCCTAATCTTTCATAAACAGTTTACACTTTAATCGTCTTTAAAGGGAGGAGGAGCAGGGGAGGCAAGAACAGGCTTCTCCCATGAGAGCTGCTTTTGCAGTCAAGACATTCAAGAAGAGTTATACTGCAGGAGAATTTTTTAACCTTCAGTAACAAGGCTTAATTAGGGATCAAGAACAAATGTTATAGCACAGAAGAGGCACCTCTGAACGCTCATTCATATCAGGCTTTTGTTCCAATTAAGCTGGTTAACAAGGGATATAAGAACATTTGCATTTGAAGTATACTCAAAGCCTTCAGATAGCGATTACAATTTTAAATTTTACTTGAGCTAAAAATATCTGAGTAAGTGGGACCTTTCAAAGATCAGATGCATTTGTGAAGCAATGCTGAGGAACCTGTACAGCTCTTAGCTCGTTAAAATATATCAGCACTGCAAGGAACAAGCTCTACTGAAACCCAAGACCAAATTTCTGATTATTTAAGAAAATATGAATGAAATCTAATTTTATTTAAAAAAAAAAAAAAGAAAAAAAAAAAAACCAAACAAACAAACAAAACACCAAACCATAAATGGGAAAGGAAGCCTGCTCTCATAGTTCCAGTTGTTCTGTTTAGGTCACAAGGGTGCAAATTTACTAACAGACATACTTGAGTAACTATGATAACACAATATTTTGAAGGGGGGATCCACCCCATCTTCCCAATCCCACTGACTTCAGCAGGAACAAAATCAGGGTTCAGAGGTGCCCATCTTAGATCAAGAAAGGATAAGAAGCAAAAGGTACAACCTTGCAATACCCTACATTGGCTACATGCCAATAAGGAGCATAACTGTGCAGATAGGCAAAGCTATGGAAAAGACAAGAGTTTTTCTTTGCTAGCCATATACCAAAATACTGTAACAGCAACAGATTCTTTTTCCATTGCAGAAAAACACAGTAGCATTTAACCCTTTAGTTGTTCCCTGATGTATCACAATCCGATTCCTGGCAAAGAAGAAGTCTTGCCTTACAAGTCCAGATGGTAGGAGAGAGGATAAAAACCTCCAAAACAGCATAAACATAAACATGAAGGAAAGTCCTTGTGATTTTGTTTTAGACTGAAAAAAACAACCTCAGCTTTCCCAAGATAAATACCGATGACTTCATATGAGACCTTGCATTTCAGAAGGAAAGTATATGGCATGATTCCTTTAATCACCTGTTTTACATAAACATCTAAGTAAAGTTAAAAATGCTATTTTCTAGCTATGAAAAACCTGCACAGGAAAAACATGCATAGCTACATGAGTTAGCACAGCCATTCCTTTTTAATGAGCTTTACATACAAAAGGGACAAGATACTTTTCAGAATTTGTAGCTATAACTTTGCTGTGACTAAATTTGCTCCTGTTTGTTGCACAGAGGACATATATAAAAGGGAAGCCAGTTTCAGAAGGTTTTGTTTTGTATTAGTTTTTCCCAGACCTCTAGAATTAGCCTGAAGGATCCTTTCAGAGAGCAAGTAAATATATATAAAATATTAGGACAAGACTGCAATGCAAAAAGGATGTTAAATTGCTCATCCAACGAGATGACATAACGAATACTGACATAATTTCCAAGCAGCAAAGCAAAACTAGGTCAAATCACATTGACCTATCTAACATAATAAGCCTTTTTTTTTTTCCAGATTTTTACAATGTAGACTGTGTCTGCAGGCATTAATGTCCCCTGTTATCAATGTCTAGTGTTGTCACTCTGCTTTAATGTCTTATCACCATGTTGTGTTAATTAGACCAAAACAATATAGTGCACTTTTGAACTGCTTAACTCCCAGTTTGAAATCTCTGCATAAACTATAATTCTGAGGTTATCCAGTTAGAAATTAAGTCATTAACTCCTTACAGTCACTCGTTACAATAGGTGTTACTAAGGCTGGTGGAATAGCACAACTCTGCAGACAGGTCAAAATTTAAACTTCATAAATTCAGTATCATTTGTCAAAAACAATGTCTGCACAGCTAACATCTGTCAGCAAGCAATGTGCACACTAATTTTGATGCCACTTAATGCAAGGCAGAACCCAGGCATACACACTCTCCTGAGCACCTCATGGCCAAATCTGGTCTGTGCCTAGCCATCACGTGCTCCTGCCCAAGACCTTTACCCAATTCCAGTGCTTTGAAAGGGACAGTCCTTTCCCTTGCTCAGGGCAGCCTTCCCTTCCCCTGCTCTCATTCCTCTGCACATCAGATTTACAGCACGTGTATCTGTCAGTGGGAGTAACAGAATTGTGTAGGTTTCCGCCTACAGTCTCTCATGACTCCCACAAGAAAAGAAACATGAGAAGTGAGAGTGATACCTGTCTGTATCCCTGCCTCCAGAGCTGAGGTAAGACCAGAGAACAAGCTGAGAGCTTGAGGCCCCAGCTACACCCAGGGAGCTGGAGCTAGTCAGGAAGGAGGAAAAAAGCTGAGGCAGGAGACAGCTGACAGACCATGGTGGTCGACAAAGCGGAAGTTGCCATTAGAGTTTACATCTTCCTGTAGAATACATAGATTTTACAATAACAGAGTAATCTTGGGGGAAAAATACCAATACATTTTAATGATAAATCATCTCCACCACTTTCGAAGCTTGCTTGGGGATGAAGAGTACCTTGAAATTGAGATGCTGGCTGTTTTTATGACAGAGTGACTGGATTTGGCAACTCTAATTCTAAATATATGTGTGTGTGTGCATATATATATGTCTAAATGTGTACTGTTTTGTTGTGTTTTTTTAATGTCTTTAATTATCTCTCAGGAATAAAAAAAAAAATAATGAAAATACAAAACAAGCCAAACTTTTAAAATGACAAAAAAAAAAAAAAAAAAAAAGAGAGGGATCATGTTCCCATACAAGACAACTACCAAAAAGAGAATTTTTTTGAGAACCATTTTGCCATAAAATACTGATTTCTCAGCAATTTTGGAAGAAAACACGCTTAAGATTCTAACTAAAAAAAAAAAAAAAAAACAAAAACAAAACAAAAAAAAGAGATCCCAGAGATGGTGGGGAGGGGTGTCTCATCTGAGCAAATTCTCTCTTCACCTAAGTAGTGCATCAGCTCACCAGTATCACAAATGAGTCTAACCTACCGCTCTGGTGGGGTCTCTCAGAGTTCCTGCTGCAGCTGTTCAGTAATTAAATACTTGCAGACCTAAAGAGCCAAGTTAATACCATTAGTCATGGGCATCTGCTCTGGGAGCAGGGGTGCCAAAGGGAGGTGGTGGGTGATGCCACCGGCATGCAGGTGCATGAGCAGCAGAGGTTCAGTGTGGTGGGAAGCTGTTGGTGACTCCAGAGGCATGAGAAATATGTCAGCCTCCCCACGCCAAAATACGGAGTGACTGTCTTAGCATGTTATCAGCTCCTTTCTGGAGTCATGAAATATCCCTCCATAAACATTTTCATTACAGTTTATCACACTACAACAAAAAAATCCTAGCAGCTCTGTGGATCTCCTCATTTACTGTCCCACTAAGCCAGGAATAAAAGCCTGGACTCTCTTTTGTTTGTTTTACTATCTTAAAATTTTTCTTGTTTCCAGCTATCTCAACAGTTATGCAATCAAAAAAGTTTTATCATACCTCAGGGCCAAACAAACATCACCTATTTGCCAGCTTTTTTGTCCTCCCACATCCCTCTGGGAAGATATAAATAATAATGATAAACAACCATGACATGACAACAAATAGGAAATAATTTTAAAGAATTAAGAGCTATTTTTATTGTTTAGGAAAGAGATCAAAATCAGCTTCCTACCCTTCAGTGACTTTTCCATCGCCCCCCAGCGTCACTCATACAGGATGGATTGTGCACCACAAGCCAGGGATCTCGGGGATATACGGTAATTCCTTACAGCTTGCTAAAGCATTACGAGCTCTAAGCTGCATGTCTGTAATAAAAGACTGCGAACCCAAGAAGTGCCTAAGGAATGGAGTACCCTGGGAAGTCTGAAATTCAGTTCAAACTCCGGCACACATTCAAAAGGATATTCACATAGTTGTATGTGAATACAGGTCTGCTCCTTTCAGCTCAGTCTTCACCCGCAGCCAAATCAAATTGTTTCTCCAAATGCCGAAGCATTTGCTGAGCTTCAGCATATCCCCTGAGCATTTACCACCGCCAGCATCTCTTTCCCAGCAGTTCATTTTACTCGACCCCAGGCTCCAGCAGACCCCTTACCTCTGGTGCTACTCAGTGGTGGGACTCTAAGGTCTGACAACTTTTTGCAGAGCTCAGAAGCTGTTGAAGCCCTCCGTGCCGCCAGCTGCCTCCCTGTCCCTCCCCAGTGGGGAAGTCCTGGGATCAGGCAGGGGTGGGAAGCCAGCAGCCAGCACAGCAGAGTGCCGGGCAGGCGGGAGGGAAAGAGCCAGAGACTGATCGCATCAAAGGTAGGAGGCCTGGTGGGGATCAGAGAGAGGAAGATACACATCTAAATAATTCAGACACTAATAAAAGCTTTAGGTTGGGTTTTGTTCAAGACGTGAGATGAAGCTGAATTTTGATGCAATTCAGGCTGCCATCAATGCGGAGTGCAGTGTTACTTAATAACCCGACACTGACAAACCAACGTTATTTTAAGAGTATTCCACATAAAGTTAATGAGGAAAGTGGCTATGCCTGTTTTTGTATTTTTATAGCTTTAGTTGAAATTCTACCATGGGAAGATTTAGGGAACTTCAAGTCTGACCTCTACAGGCAGACTGCTGAAATTGGTACAGTATCTTTCTATCGCAGATTGTACACAGGACGTTTAGAAATTGGAGAAAGGTACTGGATCACCAGGTAACACACGGAACATCTAGTTATCATCATTGCATCTCTAAAGCAGTCTTTTAAAAACACTACTATCTGTAGCATCATCCGTGGTAATTTGTATTCTACAAATGTTTTCCTGTAAAACATATAGAAGGTGCAGCAGCACCAGAAAGCGCACATCCAGCATGAAAATTTTCATATTCAAAAGTGTTACAGGATTTTGTTTCTGCTTTTTATTATCCCTCCCCCTTCCTCCTCAATCTTCCATATGATCTGCACTTTCAGAGCTACAGAAATAAACATTACTTTGAAACCAGTAACATCCATTTGCATCTTGCAAAACTGATGTTTTTAAATGCCCTGATTGGCGCCACCTTTTTCTAATCAGAACCAACCACTCTAACAAACTACCCTTTGTCCGGGGAACCCATCCCCTCTGTTCCCACCAACCTACAGCACATGTTGCTATAGCTACCCTGCATGTCTATTTACCACACAAGTGATCAAAGGCAGCAGACAAACACACACACACACACACACAAATCCTCACCAGGCTTCCTACCGAGCAATATCCAGCCACTAATTAACTGATACACTCCCAGCCTCCAGACTCTGCACACTTGTTTTCTCTATTTGTCATAGTATACACACAAAAAAGCAGCATTCTCCGAGATGCTCATTCTTCCTTTACAGACCAAACAAACAACAAAACATCCCAGGATGAACTTTAAAAGAGAATTTCTGAAAACAAGGTGAAAGATTACAGCACTCCAGGGCAAGAATACAGCTTTTCTACTGAGGAACGCATTAAGGGTTTTAAAAGGTATGCAAAAGAAAATAGGAAATAAGAAACACATGCTTAAAACTTCAACAGCTGTAAGGAAAAGGCAAGATTTTTTAATTTTGCATGTTTTGCACTGAAACTTCATGCAGCATTTATTCACTTGGTGAACTACATGCACACTAGAAGTTATATGACTATAGTCATGATAAGTAATTGTATTCACTTAATGTGCCTTAAAACCACAGTTTTTCATTTTTAGGTGGCCTGTCAAGTTAACAGTCATTCTGTTGAATCTCTTTATGTGACAATGACTGCAAGTCTACCTCGATCAAAGTCAGTGGGACTTCAATACAAAGAGGCCAAAATAAGGAGCTACATTTGTTGTCAATGCTGCTTCCATGACCTGCATTTCAGGGATAAGTTGTGGGTAAAAGTGAGTGAAAATGAAGTTTTGTAATTAATCAAACTTTTGATTTTCTGTGAAGTAGGCTTAGGGAAGTTAAAACAGAGACCACAGTGCCCTCTCTAGTTCTGCAGCAAACTCGGAATCCAACCACACAAAATCACCTCTTTACCACATTAAGACCAAGCATATTCTCAGGAATTCCCATCACTTGCAAGCTTCTTTACTTAGGAATTGCTTTTTAAGTAATAAACTGACGCAAATACTCTGCAAAGCAGAAAATGTGTTACCTGTAAAGTGTTTCTTCTTAACAGGTTATTTGGGCTTTTTTCTTTGGCAAGATGTTAGATACCTTTGAAAAAATTGTACTTCTGTTTCCTAACACTAGTCTTACAGCATGCTAGCATACCCAAATGGGTATATTTCCTGTGGATGCTTAAACTTTTACAGGTAAACTGTGACCAGTGTACCTTCCCAGGTGTCACATGCACAGAAGTAGGATTTAAATTTTCCAGTTTTGGTTAGTGGCACTTATATGTGAGGTCATTCTATCAAACTGCAAGGAGACACCTGTTTCTGATGTTTTCAGCTGTTGCCTAAAATGACTGCTTCTTTACACAGCCTCATTTACAAATCTCAGCACAACATTTACAAGAACTTCCATTACCTGCTAGAGAGCATTTGCCTGCCACAGTAGTAAAGTAGGCTGAATCTTCTCAACTCCACAGGCTGCATATTACATTTCTACACTACTTCTTGCACTTCTTTTGGGGAGGAAATCAATGTGTTTGTCTTGCTATGTGCTGTTGTCCAGCACCTGTGGGCTGTCATCACCATAATACATGGTTTCATTCCAACACCCACAACACACTGCCTGCACAATGGTTAACTCTGCAACCCAGAATTAAGATATAGCTCCTACCAAGAGCTTCTCAAAGTGGGAGCATTTGCTCTCAGAGTTTAGGAAGAGGAAGGAGTTAATCCACGCCCTCCCTGACTTAGACCCAGCTGGTGTAAGGATGAGGAAGGGAGCACTGAGGAAGGGCAGGGAAAGTAACAGGACAGGGAGGGAGAGAGAAAGGACTGCAAGGTGGAAGAGCACGTTATAAAAAAGCTCTCTAGCTTTGGATAGGGGGACCCTAAAAAGGCCAACAGATAAGTCACCTCTTGCATGTTCCTCTTTCCCACAGCAATTTCAAACTAGAAGCAGGAGCAAGGGCTCCAGCTGCACATGACTCTCCGGTTCCTAAGTGTCTGCCGTAATGGATTTCTTAAACATTTCGTGCAGTTAGGTCATAGCCCATCACCACTTTCTGGTCCCACTAAAACATGAAGTCTGCTGCCAGGGGCTAACGCACCTCTTCCTTGACTTCCACTTGCCTGGGTTTTGTCTCCGGGGCCCTAGCAGCGCGCATGGACTTTCCCTGCCAAACGGCAAATATTTGTGCACAACACAACCACCAAACCAGGAGAAATACTTCTACACTGCTCACTTGGCTCGGGGGAGGGAACCGCGCTCACAGGGGCAGGTGTTTAAACAAGCTCTGGCAGTGCTTCAGCTGCTGCTTCCCTCCCTCCCGAAAACCCTCGGGCGGGAGGGGGGGGATGCAGGGAGGCCCGGACCCCTCGCTGCGCTCCGGCGGGGGAAGGAGGGGAGGCACGCACCTACAAGGACGGGACATGCCCTGCAGGAATAAGCCCGCCTGCGCCTGCACCTTTTTTTAGGCTGGAATGTCTCCCCCCTTCTCTTGGAGGGGGAGGGATGGTGCGTGTGTGCATTAGCATTTCTCCCTTTTCTCTATTCTGACTTACTTGCCTTGCTCTTTCAACCCAATAATCTTCATTACCCGTGAAGCCTTATTCTTTAGGCAGAAATATTTCAGGAGAGTAAAGTGCAGGTTTCACAGAGCCTTTTACTTTTTATTACTGCCATCCTGAAACATTCCTGCTTCTTTCTCATTCCTCATTGGCAACCCCCTGTGCCAAAGTACCCTCTTGTGGGGATAATGGTTTCTGATGACTACATGCATCCAACTGAGCAACCGGAGTATATAAAATGCCCTTCATTTTGCTTCGCAAGGACAAGAATTGACCTCTATCTTTGAAGAGTTATAAAAGTGTTTTGGTTTTTTTTTGGCTGGTGGAAAAAGAAATACCTTTCCTGCTCCCATCACCTATATTCTCTCTTTCTTCTTCTCCCCATCTCCTGTAACTTACAGAAAACTGATGTAAGGAAGCTGAGCTTTCCCACCACGGTTTCAGAAAGCAAGCAGAAAACAAATGGTCCATTTGCACTACAGGTGCAAAATCCTCACACATGCTGTCCCTGGACAGGCACTATGAAAGTCCCACTGAGAGCTGAATGAATAACACCCACACAGAAAAAACCTAGAAAATTTCTCTCATTTTCTCATATTTACCCATTGTCTACCTAGAAAATAAGATATGAAGTGCAAGCTTCGGAAGTGGACTGGCAAGGGGTTTTAAAATGGGACAGATCTCTGATTCAGTATTAAGATACAGCCCAGCCAGTTTTCCTTGCTCTCACAAGGCTCTTCTAACCATGCATTGTTGTGGTAAAACTATGCACAGCGAGAATCAAAATCATTTTGCCACTGTGCCTTTTAACTGGGAGAGTAAGAAGAATAAATGCTCCTTTTGTCTCCTCAGGTGACTAGAAGTTTTTTTTTTTCTAAAAAAAAAAAAAGAAATCCAAGAAACCCAATGAACCTCATTTGAATAATCTTAGAAAAAAAAAAATCCCTAGAAAATCCATTTTAGAGTACTTTTGTGAAGCTGTAAGACAGCTTGAAACTACTACATTTTAAAATCAGAAGATTAAAGCCCTAACAGGCAGGGAACTCATGCAGAGCTGTGTAATAAATTATCCCTGCGCTGAATTATTGGCATATTTAGGCTTATAACACAGCAAGTTCTTTCCTTTCTCATATCACAAACAGGGCTGCAAGACAGACTACACAATGCGTTTAAAGCATGGGAAACTGGAGTTGACTTACAGCCCTCACAAACCACTCTCATGCCCCGTTCAAACCCAGAACCACACAATGACCTGAATGGCATTTCTGCCGACCAGAATTAGGCAAAAACACTCCAAATGGTACTACCCGGGAGTCTGCGAGGCTGCAGCTCCTTACCTGCCTCATGGTGAGATTCCCATCATCCATCCAGCCGGTATGGGGCTGCTCACACCACGCTGCTGTCGGCAGGGCAGAAATCCATCAAGTTCCCCACTGTAAGCACGTTTCCCTCCCCCTTCTCTTCCCTCCCTATTATTTCCCCCCACACACCTTTTTATCTTTTGCTGGGGGGGAAGTCTTAAGACAATGTCAAGTTTCCCAGCCTTCTTTCCCCAGCCTATTAAAAGTCAGGAGCGGGGAGGCAACTGTCCGCCTGGCTCTTATTTCAAACCACAGCCCAGGGATGTAGTAGTTGGCTGAATTGGGCCATGAAACAGCCTCGCCAATCAGGAGGAAGGGGAGGGAGGCAGAGCACATAAAGGCTGCCTACATGAGGATTAGGAAAGCTTTCAAGGATTTAAAAGACTGAAAGCAGCTGGAAACAGTGTCTAGGGCTACAAAGAGGGAAGTCAATTTGCGGTGTAAGAGATTATTCCCATTCTCATCTAACTGCTCTGGGTCTGCTTAAAGCTTAACAGGCTCCCAGGACTTCGGCAAGAAAATGTAAATGTTCGGTTGAAACTACCGAAACATCGGTGTGACGCAGAAACCCTTCACAGCCTCCCGATGAAGTGGCAACATCTCCTGCGAGTCGGAGCCACACGAGCTCCAGAAGCACTGATTTCCTCATGTCAGATTATAAAGTAAATTACACAATGACACGAGCAGGAAGTAGTAAAATACAGTCTGCCATTTACATCAAGAGCAAGTGCCTGTCTGCCGGAAGGAACAGAGTGCATGTATGAATCCACAGGCTTTGGAAATGATTTGTTGCAAAGCTTTTTTTGTCTTGGTGGTAAATACTTCAGTCATCCTTAGCATTAGTCTGGTGTCTGTTTTCCCTTCTTTAGGGAGGGCAGTTTCCTCATTCCTGAAGCCTAGTTCCTTGTGCAAGATAAGGCTGGACCTCTAGTGCAACTTTAAAGAACAAATAGCAATAGATTCTTTTATTTTTTTTTTTAGATTTAACAATGAGATCAGCTTCTGTTTGCTGCCTCTCAGTGGCTTTCATGAAAATAAACAGGCAAAAAGAAAGATCCTAGAGCTAAAGTGTCATCACTGAGTTACACCTTTCTTGAGTTAGAACTAAAGTGTGGAGAAATACAAACCTGCAAATTCATACCTCCAGAGTCTTTGCTTCTAACTTAATATCAGTTCAGAAGCTTGCAGTCTCTCTGTTCCACTCTAAATGGAAATCTGCTTTTTGATCTTAGGGAACAATCAGGCAAATCTGATGTCTGAAAAACAGCCCTGATACCATGGCTTTGCTTCTGCAAGGGCTTTATCTACCGGTGTGAAAAGTAGTCACTATCCATAAAAATCCCTATCAGTACAAGAAATCTTATTGAATTGAGCTGCAGAAAAAAATGTTACAAAGATGTGCTGCCAAGATTTTAATTAAAGGCTTCCTAAAATATATTTTCTTTTAACTTATGATAAGCTTCAACACTGGCTGTGTCACACGGAAAGAAAGAAAAGATCTGAAAAATACATTCATTTGGTTTCCCATTTAAAAGCAATAATTTTTTTTCACAAGTGCAACCAAGAACGGAGTTTGCGTAATACTGGCACTGTCTAGCTCAGAGGCAAAGCGTGGATGGAAGGAAAACTTGATTTAAAGCACTATTCCACTTAATCCAGGACTGACTGTACTCTTGACTGGTCTGTTTTTTCAGGTGTAAGGATCCAGTTGCATGTTTTAATATACAACATAAACCAAGTATCTCTAGGGCTCAACAAAGCACACTGCATGAGGGTATGACTGGCCATTCACACTAGCCAATGCAGAGACAACTTAGTGATCCTCCAGTGACAGTCTAGTCTTGCACACTTGCGTAACAGCTCAAAGTAGCTGCAACTCATGGAGTGAGGTGCGTTAAGAGCACTTAACAGAAATATTTGTCCTCCTTGTTCCCCAAACGTAGCTCAGTAGACACATGTCACTGGGAATTCCTATGTGATATGCAAAGGCATATCTGTGGTTAAGCACAGTAGATGCCTTTCCAGGAAGCATTGAAAGGAAGTAGAAAAATGTTTTTCGAAAGTTTCTTGAGCCTTGGGGATAAAATTCCCTGGTGGAGGTGATTAAGCAAAAGATACAAAATTTACAATATTGGTAAGGATTATAGAGAATTAATCCCCAAACTTTATATTTGGTTTCAGGGCTTTAAGAGGGGATTCTGAGGACAGTTTGAGAGTTTCATGTGGAAACATAGCAAGACTCAGTAAGAACTGCAGTGTTATAAGGATAGTGTAAATATTACACATATATAAATAAATAAAACATAGAGACAGGTTAGATAGGGCTTTGAGCAACCTGATCTAGTGGAAGCTGTGGCAGGGGGGTTGTAACAAGTGATCTTTAAGGTTGCTTCCAAACCACTCTATGATTCTATGATAAATAAACTTTCCTGGAAATACACATCTTTTCATATACAACACAGACTCCTTACAGGATGGAATAGGAATTGCACTTTTTCTGCAAACTCAGCAAAATGAGGCATCAAAAAATAAGTTATTTCCATAGCATGAAATCTCCTTTTTAGTGATAGCAAAAAAAATCATCAGTGACACATGTTCAGGGTGGGGTGCAGACTACCTTTTTGCTGTAATAACTGAGTGTCACAGACAGCCTCCATTCTAATTCTGCCTTTCACTTTCCACCTTTGAGGAATACACACTGTGCTCAACCCAAACAGTATCAGGATTATCACATATGGTGGATTCAGAAAATTGGATTCTGCACTCAACTTCTTAAGATCTTCTGAGTGGCATGAGAGGAAGAGGGGGAGTCCATATATGAACTGGTTTTAAAGGTAGTAAGGATCCAAAGACAATGGTACAGCTAGATGTAAGGAAGTGGACTTGCTATTTGGGATGCAAGAAAAGTCAGGTGCTGGATTTTTACATCTTCCTCTGAATATCCAGTTTCACATCTGTAATCCCTGTGTATGTGTGTGCATGAGAAAGTCATACGGTTTTGAGGAAAATTAAGATTGTGTCTCTGAAGAAGGAATCTTTTACAGTCTGCCCAGTGGAAACCTACAGAGGTAAGGGCAGCCAGAGAAGGTGGTGTCAAATGTAAATTCAGGTATCACTGGGAGCAAAGATCTTTATAAATGAGACGAAAGTCACATCTGGGAGCCTGATAGCTTTAGAGGATTCTTACAGAATTAATTCAATTTAGAAGATAAATGGCCACAAGTACACCAAACTTCGGCAGTTTTGCCTTAACTTAACTGGAGTTTATCTTTACTTAACTGGAGTTACCTATTCTGTTAACTCCAGTTATCAGCTAGTAATGGTCAGATCGCCCTTATCAAATCTCAGTTCAACCTGCTCTCAGAGTTAAGAGTGACTTCAGCACACACAGAAGTACCAGAGTGGCTCTGACCTTGATGCTCACTGCAGGCAGCTACCACTAGTTACCACACATAAGCACCTCCCAGGCAAAAAGGGCAGACACCCAAGCTCTCTACCTAGCTTCACTTCTGCAGCACCATATTGTCCCATTCACTAAAGCAGAGGCAAGGCAGGATACCTTTACCTGGGCTTCCATTGTGAGCAGCACTGACCAGCAGAACTTTAGTATAGCCCATGCTGTTCTGCTCCTGACCTGGCAAAAGTAGTTATCAGGTACTTGTGAGTACTCAGGGTGTTGGGTGCTAACTCACAATCCTGCCTCATAGTGCTACTCCAGATAAAGAGATAAATTTAGCCTGTGTCCTGAGCTGGCTTAAGTAGCCGAAGAACTTTGACAGTTCCTATGAACATGCAGCAAAACCCTCCACCATGTAACACCAGTTACAAATTACACATTATGTACAAATATCACATATTTTTAGTAAAGTGTAATTTTTTGTGTCGTATGTTCTTTGTCAGCATGTCAACTCATTCTGGAAAAGTTTCGCTGAGTTTAGTGGGATAAGGCTTATTAGTTCAGTGCTCAACAATGCAGCAGCCAAGTTTGAAGGTTTGAAGTTGTGTCAAGGCAAGAACAACAATCTTGATACCAAAAATGTAGCACTGTTCCAAAATTTTAAACTTCTGCTTCTTCTGAACTGTTAAATAAACCTCCCTGAATTAGCTTATTTCCAATAAATTACCAAACACAGGAACAGTTTCGAATTGGTAGGCCAAATGAGAAGCAACCTAATGTGGAATTACTCATACGCTGGAGTTCTTTTGGTGTAATACAATTTTACGTAGTCCAGACTAAGCTAGGTCTTTACCAGTTGCAAGAGGGAGTGCAGAACGGGAAGTAGAGAAAAGGACCTTCTCTCATTAGCTGAATTCCAGCTGCCATGGAAAGCCTTCTGGGCCCACAGAATTCAGTATATGCTAAAGATAGAACCACCACTCTGTCTCTTTACAGAGCTGTGCCAAACAGAGACAGACCAGACCCCCAGGATCTGATTATATGGCAGGAGTGAAAGAGTTGCAGCAGGGAAAAACACAACCCAGCACATAGGTTAGAAAGAAACAAACCTAGATTGGAAGTCAACATCTTCAGGTATAAAGTCAATCACAAATATATTACCTTTAATTTGCAATATTGATAACTGATAGAGACATGTTGGGGTGGGGTTTTGTTTTTTAGTTAATTAAGCAGCTAAACTGTTGCAATTTGAGAGGAAAAGGTAAAATTCACACCCACACTATTGGTGTGGAAATTAATTTCTAATGTTTTTTATAGTCCCTCCCTTGGCAGTTTCAAATTGGCACTTGCAGGAAGAGCAGAATGTCCAGAACAGAAAATACTACTTAATAACCCCAGATGACACCAATATATATATAATTCAAGGCAACACAGGAATGTAAAAATAACCTGTAGGAAAATTGGCACAAAATATGAGGTTGCAAGGAGAAGACAGTATAAAAAATGAAAAAAATCTGAAATAGTGTTAATATGAAAACCTGTTCTCAAGATGTGGAAATCTCACGCAATGATTTTAAAATATATAGTTAATATTTGAGAGTATAAGAGAAGTGCAGAATTGGATCTCACAAAGTTGTACTTAACTGCTTTTATCAACATCCCTGGGGTGAATACAATGAAGATAAGCTAATTACGCTGGCAGAGTGTCTGACTCATGGGTATCTATCTAAATGCACACACTTTTTCCAGCAGAAGTTTAAAAATAAGATCAGCAATGTCAGACATCCTTAAATTTACAAGGATGCACTGAAAGCCACTGCACAAAGAAGTCCTTAAGGCAGACCTTTGGGAAATTCATTGCCTTTCAAGGAAGATGACTCAGCCTTTTGGCAAGGTATCACTAAACCTAGCAAAAAATTAGCAAGATCAGAGATCAGAGCATCCTGCAGTTCTCTTGGTGGAGTGGTCCTTACATGACCACTTGCCCTCACCTGGTTATTTACAGCATCTTTCAAACTGTTCTGATCTCACTTGGAGTTGCACCAGCTGCAGGCAAGAAAGAAGGGAAGATGTCTCCAGGACAACCTCTTCCTCCATCACTGATGCAGTTTAAGTAATCCACAGCTCAGGCAGACAGAAAGGTGGTTAAAAAAAGAGATCCATCTGCATTTGCCTTAATGACAACACTGACTGGACTTTTTAATTAATGTATTTTAAGGAGAAGAAAAATATCTGCTGGATTTCATTTTATCACAGTCGCCACGAGGCAGAAACTTGATCTACTAGGCAGAACAAGTTTGTGCACATTCATGTGTAATAAATTAGTGACAACAGGACTCTGACAGTCTAATTCAAAATTATATGGAAGTATAGTAAGTTAAAAGACTGAAAGGATGCTACAAGGGTTCAGAGTTTTTAAAACATCTGTTCTCTATAGTATATCTGAGTGCAGAATTAAATGGAAATTGTAGTTAGTTTGCCATTGTTTCTCTGGTTTATTTCCTAGGGTTTTTACAATTAGTTGATATTTCAGTGATAATTATACCCCATTGCTCTTAAAAGTAATAGCAAATATTTAAATGGCACATTTTTTTCCTTAATATTCCAGTCCTAAGAATCCTCCATGAAAACAAGAATGACAAAGTAATATGAATTGTCTTACATTTCTGTAGCCCTTACCAGCATAGAAAAACAATAACTTTATTTAATTGCATTTTGTATCAACTGGTATTTAGCAACTGATTGCAAAAATCAGTCATATGCTGACTCAAGCTAAGCAAAGAAAGATTCAGGCAAAGAGCAGAAGTTGTATAATACATACCTTTTACAGCCAAACATCAAAGCAGTAGCTGTCAAAATCAATACTATTCTACTTTGCCAGGAGTTGTATCCAAACATGTGATCACACAGATTCAGTGAGGAGTCATATGGCCACAATTTTACTAAAAGAAGTTAAAACAAACTGCTAAATAGTAACCTGAAGCAAGCAGGTACCTCCTCAAGCTCCCATTATCTGCATGTTAGCTCATACTGTCAAACAGTGCAAACCCCTGCATAGAGCAGGTTAGATGTATCATATACCATGCAGAAGCCTGTGTTAGAAGTGAGAAACCTTAAGTACTGTCAGGACTATGCCATGTCCAGAAGGAATTACAGAGAGAGCTACTCTGTGTTGTAAAACTTTCTAAGACAGAAGAAATGCTGGCATTATAATGTCTTTTCAACCTCCCAGCTGAGGCAAGGCATTAATGTGAAAAATTGGAATATTTTTGAACCATTTTTCCTTCTCCACATTTCTTGTTCTCAGAAAACGTTTGGTACTTCAAAGTTCCACTGAATTTCCCTGGAATGACACGCACTGAGGTAAAAAAGGAGCTCAGGCATCTCTCTACCAATCCCATGAAACAAACTCCCATTTGAGGGACAACTAACCAATATTTCACTGACTTGAAATTAAAAGTTTCAGTTCAGATCAACAGAGCCAAAGCTGTCTAAAAGTTCAAGCCAGACTAAACCCTTTTGTTTCATTTTTCTAGACAGAAAAGAAATCGTTAACAATCTGCATTTTCCCGTGAAACCTATTTTCATGAGAAAATTGCCTTTCGAAGTTGAACCTCTCCAAGAGTATTCTGATAGGAAATTCTCATTTATCTCTTTTCTTGAGTGCCCCAGCTACCCATGCCACCTGCTTGCCATATGGAAATAAGGCTACTGTGAAACAGGCAACCTCTTGGAACAGATGTCTGTCAGCTATAGGGTCACATGGAAACATTGTGAAGTGACTCAGGATTGTACCTTAAACAGTATATGATATTGATAAAATACAAACTACAACCTGTTAACTACTTGTGTGTCTATGGGCAAGGCATTTCATCTCCTCCATTTTAATTCTTGAACTGTAGTGAAGCTGCTTCTACTTTCCTGTGGATAATAAAGGAGAGAATCTGTAAATACTAAACCATTTTTAAACATTATTGTAATCAGGGCAGCAGAGGCTCTTCCATAAGCAGGAATGGAAAACACAAAAAGACTAATCTTTGTAGATGTGGTTACAAGTTTCTGGGCTATATGTAAGTAGCCAGAGTGGAAAAGTCAGTATTAATCAGACAACACAAGCAGCAGGATACTAAAATTTCTTCTAGAAAATTGTGTGTGTGTGTGTGTGTGCATGCACTTGAATGTGTAAGAGAAATATATTCTTCATGTAAAAATACATGCATATGTTTGGACTTTTTCCATGAAAAAGAAAGAAGTCTTAAGGTTGTCTTCCTTACAACTTAGTGAAATATTTCCCTAGGCAGGATATCAATAGGCTAGGATACCCTAGCCGATCCTACCGGGATTATAATGTTCATGGTGAGATGAGGTCTACAGGGGCTGGAGAATGACAACAAAAAGCCTAAAGCCAAACCTGAAGTCCTTTGACTCTATCCAGGAAAACCTCTTTATACAACTGGGAATTTGCTAACGTATGTGACTCATGATTTGACTCGTAAAACTTTGGAGTTCACTGGGGTTACCATCAAGGTCAGATTGCCTATGAAATGTTGAATTACTATCCCTCCCCATTGCTTCAGCAAGAAGCCTTTGGTACTGAATACGTGATATATTTATGTGGGAAGTTTTACACCAAAAAAAAAGAAAAAAAAAATCACATTCTTCTAATTTCAAATGAGAAAAACAGGCAAAAAATTTAGAAGAAAATCAAAAGAACCTTCTTACCAGAGGATTTTAAATTAAGTAATTCAAGGATGTGCTGAGATACCACAAAGCGGTAGTCACAGCAGTAAAATAAGAGGCAGTTTCAGAGAGTCTTCCCTATCACATTAATGTTTTTTCTCACCGGAAGCACTGCTTAAAATTATTTATGTCTTCACCAGCTAAGAAAGAGTTGAAATGGTATACTTATAAATTGGCTCATTGGGAGGACTGACGTGGGAGGACTGCTCTGGTCTGGTCAGGTCTCACCCTTCTACCTATGCCAAGTAGCTCTTTTTTTAACCTTTAAACCATTTTCAGATGGTACTTTTACGAGCCACTGGACCTCATTCCTTTTAATTACAGGCATACATAGTGTAGGTTTACCAGTTTCCAAAAGAATTTTTGCTTTATTTAGCTCACGTTTCCAGATGTGTCCCCTCTTCAGGCCTCCCTGTTAAATGGCACTGGCAATAAAAAACAGCAAGTGCAAAGATAATGTACTTCTCCAGGTTCCAAGCAAAACAGTTTTATAATCCCATCCTTTGATTCTTATTCTATAAGCTAACCTCATAAAAACCACTAAAAAAAACCCAACAAACAAAACAAACGCAAAAGGCCCCAAACAACCAACAAAACCAACAGTCTGGTCCATGAAAACTGTATGTTCATAGTTGGAGTTAAACTTTTTCATCAAGATACTTAGAAAATCTAATGAAGCAACTCAGAAAATATTATTTGAGCAAAACTCAGCACACACAAAGTGTGTTTTGAGTTGTGCAGCCATGTTGCCCGATTACCAAATCACATGGTAGTCGTTGACTTTGCTATTCTCCTTCTACATTCATACTCAGGAGTGGAAGCATATCTACATGGTATAGCGCACTTCGCACTAAAAAGAGAGGGAAAGAAGAATCATGTTGAAGATTCAGAGTGATAGACTTTTGTGATTTAAACACAGTTTCCATATATCTTTTATCAAAGGAACTCTGAATTCACTGGGATCTTCAGATAACTAATAACCACCTGCCTCTCTAAGTAGTTTATAGACTGGGAAAATCAAGTCCACGACACAAAAAGGACAAAGCACAGAGTCCTTCAGGAAAAGGTGATGACATTTCAGCAGGGGAGCTCTGTGGGCTATCCCGGCATCCTTTGCTTTAAGGCTGTGGGGCACAGAAAAATTCACTTGCCATATCCACATTTTAGACTTCAGAAGCATAAAGCTCTGACCACTTGCAGCTTTAAAGCTGAAAAGGAAGGGAAAACACCCCAAATGCAAAGTCTAATATGGCAGAAGCTATTAATACAGACAGAAACATCATTATTGCTACAGCTTTTTTGTGACTCAGAATCCTGCAAATAAAGCACATGCACAACTGCCTTTGTAAATTGGTAACTACTTCAAGGGAGGGATCTGTACTTATCTCATTATTTTGGGGCCTTCCTGTGAGTTCCCATGTTCAACCCTTTGGGAAACCACTAAAGCCTTCAGAGAACTTAACTGAGGGCAGTTATGGGCATTCTGTAGGTGAATAATAATGTGTGTTCACCACCCTGCTTGCACCGGTGACTCTTTGCACCCTTTAATCTTTCACTTTTGATAAATGAAACTGATATATAAATAAATAAAGCAGAAAGAGAAAGCAGATAATAGGGGAATCATGAATCTCAAGCAGTTTTACACTTTTACCTTTCGGTAGGTCTCTTCCAGAGATATTATCATCAGCATTTTACAAATATTAGCAGGGTATTTGGTGCACATTTCATTAAGATGTTGCAGTGTCTCGAACAGGTGATAAGGGGTTGCTATGGTTACTGTATTCTCTTAAGCTGAATACTAAATAGGTTCACAAGATATATATTTTTGCTTGTTATGTAAAATATTAGTCACCCAACTGGCATTTGCTTGTGCACCCCTTTTATTTCATCAAGGACTTTCAGCTCCATCTTTCAAATAAAGTGAATTTTGGTACTGGTTAGAAAAAGGAGAGGTCACTAACCATTCTTCTGCTTCACGAAAGGGTACAAGTTAGGTAGCTCATTATCTAGCCTGTTTATAATTAAATCGAAAAATGACTGCTTTACTGTACTGGAATTGTGAGCGCTTTTATTTCTGAGGATTTAATGAGTCATGGAAACATGTTTACAAGGCAACAAGCCCACACTACACAAAGAACTCAACATTATTATGGTAACAGACCATACAGCTTTTAGTGGCCTGAACCCTTTGTTTCACATACAGACACAGTCCTGAGATTTTCCCATCACCTACATTTGATCCAGTGTTTCTTTCAGACCAGTTACATTTTTGCCAGTGGACCTAAAGATGATATTTAGGAAGTCTATTATCAGGTAAGCAAATTGGGAGGAAAATGTGTCACATCAAACCGCGACAATTTAATAAGATATTACTCATGGGCAAATGGTTTCAAATGCTTGATATTTTTATCCCTGTTCCCTCTGTGAAACAACTAAATTAAAGGTCTGTCATGCTTGCTGCTTTTAATGTTACTTTGTTTCTTAAGATACACAGAATGTAAACAAATACAGAGTTTCTTCACATGTATTATGATCAAAACACCACTGTTTGGCTTTCTTTGGGCCACTGTGACTGTTACACACCTGGTGCCTTATTTTAAGCATTTTCACTGTCATCGGTTGTAGTCAGAGGGTGGAATCCTGCTACTATGGAACTCATTTACAGTGGTAACGACACCATTTTTACTGAGCTGAATGCGACTGGAATTGCATCCATGTGCCCCTGATAACCTGACTGTGATCAGAAGAAAAAAAAAGATTCCAAGCATCAGATTATTTGGATGTATTTGAACACCTGTTAGTGTAGTATACTAGTGTTAAGAATCAGTTCAGTTTTGAGAAAGATTAAGCAAGAGCAAATATGCTTACAACTTCCAGATCCACTTCCACAGCTTGTACCCAAAGAGATTCCTGGGAAATTGATTAATATTTTTCAGTCTGAGGAAGCAAATTTTTATAGCAGGCCTGAGCAACAGAGTACGTATTTGTGCAGGATAATATATTGAGCAGATCTAAGCACTAACTAGGCACCTACCTTACATATTTTGAAGTGCAGAATGTTGCGTATATCTAGAACCAAAAATGGACATAACATATTGTTCTTGTAAGGTGTTACCATGTTAACAACTAGAGCACCTTCTGTTAAAACTATTAATATGCGGCTTATCACTTCATAAGAGCTTGAAATCACATTGCAAGAACAATAAGCACATGTGATACATATGAAGTCAATCTGCAAACACAATAATAAGCATTCAGCAAGAAGCATTTTTATGCTGTAGTTAGCAGAGGTAAAATTGTCATGTTTGTTCTACAGTTGCCACTTTGTTATCCACAGAGTAACCCATCCATACTCACTCTGTTTTTGGTTTCCTTTCTGAAGTGTAAGAATGTCTTTTGTTGCCTCCTCATCCCTCAGCACCCACCAATCTGACTTGCAAAGTCTGAAGGTGACAGTGAAGTCAAACACCAGAAGGGTTAGCAATTTTAAGGAAATCTGTTCCTAGACCCTCTGTTTACCCTGCTAACCCTCTGTTTACCAAGTCAATATAATCTATCATAATGATTCTGTCACTGGTTTTGGTATTTAGGTGCCTGTGTCAGAATACAGTGATGATTATAGAAAAAATGATGATTGTAGGAATATGCATGAAAAAGTGGATGGGTGATAAATGAGAAGACAGAAGTGGGAAAAGAAAGAACCATAAGTCTTCCACACAAATATGCATGTCTATTTAAAACAGAATAATAAACTCATGAATAACAAAGTTATAAATACACAAAACCTGAAAAAGCCATCAGAAGATCAGAAATAGACACTGCTCAGGAAAACACTTCCCCC
>JBCJKH010012300.1:0-36490 GCA_039877255.1 Loriculus beryllinus
AGTCAATAGAGTTATTTCAGTTTTATACCATCATATACTGCGATAAGAGTCTGGCATCATTTTTCTCCCTCATAAATGGTGATGACTGCATTTTAAAAAATTCATATCTTCATCTTATTCATGGAGCAAATATCTTAAGCTGCCATTTAACTTTGACATCCATGCTAATGTTCTTATATCTGGGCCTGTCTTTGTGCCGTGCATTCAAAGCATTTCGTCCTTCCCACTGCACATTGAATTTCACCCCCTTCTTCATCCAGAAATGCCTTCTCTTCTGTCTCAGTGATGATCCCTATGCACTGTTCAAGATCTTCATCTACTTCAGTAAAAAAAGCGAATGGAGGGCACAATCCTCCTCATGGCCACACTGCAGCATCAGATTGCTTACAGAACTAAGATGAGGAGCTCTCCCGGAGCCAGTCATGCTGTGTTGGTGATTTCTGTGCTCCAGCCAGAGGTGTGACAATCTACTGCTCTCCTGGAGCTCAGCAGCAGTGAGTTCAGTTTGGGTGGCACAGCTTACCTGTGACACCAGAGCAGTAACCAGACAGTAAATGAGTTCTAGCGACAGCTAAGCTAGGCAGGCATGCTTAGACATGCGCAAGATACTGTGCTACCAAGTACCCGGAGAGCAGAAAATAAATCCAGTTCCTCCCTCTATAAAGAACATTGAGAGCATTAGTGCTACATTTTGCTACATTTGTATAAACATCCAAACACTCCTGAATTGCAACAAAAGGGAATTCTACTTACAAAAACTTTCACTGTGGAAAAGTCAATCTTGTCTGTTCCTTCTCTTTTGAATTTGCACAGTATGGTGCTACGGTCTGGCTTTTTGGTAATATTCTGGACACTGAACCATATCTTTTTGGTCTGTGCACCATTAATATATGACAGATAAACTTCTACCTCAGTCTTAGAAATATTCAAGTTGTCATTTTCTTTCTAGAGGGGAAAAAAATGAAGATAATAAACTGTCATTAAATACAGTAAGCAGTAAAATTACCCCAAACATCTATTTAAAATAAGGAATTGTAGTTCATTACTTTCAAACTTACATATATTTTCAGTTCCAGGTCAGGATCAAGCTCAGTGTGCAGCTGGTAGTTTATGAACACTGGGTCAGGGTGATAGTGTAGTTTCACACATGGTATAAAGGTAGTTTCCACCTTTAACATCATATCAACAACTTTACCCTCTGTTGCATGGCTCAGGCTTGGCGTTAAGTAATGATATTCAGATTCATTTCCAGGATACCTAGAGACCTAGAAATGCAATAGCAAAC
The DNA here is from genome assembly GCA_039877255.1 of Loriculus beryllinus. Lineage (NCBI taxonomy): Eukaryota > Metazoa > Chordata > Aves > Psittaciformes > Psittacidae > Loriculus > Loriculus beryllinus. The sequence goes on from JBCJKH010012300.1 coordinate 1,286, forward strand.
CTGTAATAGTCATTAAGTACCCAACAGTGGGTACAATTACAAACAGAGGCACTCAAAACCATTTTAATGTCTTTCTGACTTCACACAGGTACCTGCTAAACCTCTTCTCTCTGATCAGGGCTGCATGCAGAGCACCTGAGAAAATATCTGTCTTGAGCCTGTGTCTACCTTTAAGCACATTTAACACACACTCTGCATGCTGCTTTAAGGCTGATTGCACACTGCTAAGGCAGATAGTTCCTGCAGTGAGACAGGAATAGTGACAGTGATTTCTTCCTCCTTCCCATCAATGCAGGTGACAAAAGAAGAGCAGGACAAGCTCTCTGGCACCCCTGGGCACTGGCTCTCCCCAGCTTAACTCCTGAGAGATGGGGGTTGCTACAGTCAGCCCACTGTTCACTCCATGGGGTGGTGCTGCTGTTTTCTGGTGTCTGTGCTGCAAGCCCAGGGGTCAATAGGGTTCACACTTCCTCACAGCCTTAGAGAAAGGGTTTCATCCCAACAACAGCTCCAGTCTGCGGCCTGCAGCTGAGGCAGTGGCACCATGTGGGTTCTCAACTCAAAGCCAGAGAGAAGTAAGCCATACCCTTCCCTCCAACAGATCCATGTATGGAGGTTGGGGAGACTCAAAAAGGACAGATTTAGAACAAGTCTCTAAGGCACAGAAAAAAGGCTTAGGGAATTATGCAGGAAAGTAGTTTATGTGTATCCATGATCTTGTACTGAGAATGTGAGCAACTGTAATCCTACAAGTGGTCATATTTATTTCAGTAGGGTGACTAATATGTGCCTGCAAGAGTTTAAAAACTATGGAGATCCTCCTTAAACCTTAAAAACAAAACCTAATCCATCGAGAGGCCTATATTTGGTATTATAAAGGAGTTTAAGACTTACAGTGAGGTTTGATCTCTGGTCATCTGAAATAATCACACTGTCCACGACATTAAAATTTCTACCAATCGTAGTAATTTTACGACCACCACTGTAAAAAAAACAAAGGGTGGGGGGAAGGGAGGTTATTATTATCTGTTTTCCCACAGATAAGTCCTGCACTACAGCTTCAGCTGTGCATAAACTACTCTTGTACATTTTGCTTTGGTAGCAGCCAAAAAATAAAGTCAAACTGCAGGACAAGATAATTAGAGCTATACAGAGCACTTTCATTCTTTCCTCATCATGTAATGGTAAATACTTTTGCCACCACAAAACCAAATGACATGTAATGAATACACATCCATACTCCTTTTCAGGGACTCTCCACCTTGTTTTCTATTCATGCAGCCAAAGAACTAGACCATGATTTAATATTCTGTCTAGAAGAAAGAGAATCATGTTATTTCACTGCCTCAGAACAGCCCTGCCTGTGCTTAATTCTTGCCTTCTTCAGGACGAACCGATGGTGCCAGGCACCTCACAGGAAACATTCTCAGCAGTGTTCAGACCATCTGTCTCAGAACACACAATGGTGCTTGTGTCTGAGGGCTCTGGCTCACAACCTCTGCTGAACACAGTTGGAGTGGTTTAAGGTATTATTAATTTCCAGCTGCCTGAGCTGTCTCTCACCTGGAGATGAGGGCATGCATCTTAGCTGCTCAGCTGCTGCAGCTGCCAGCCCAATCCATTACCCCAAACCCACACTTATCAGTTCTTGACACCAAGATAGCAGATTAAGAATGTGAAAGTTGTTAATAACTGTGCAGGCAGGCAGAGGGACAGGTGGAAAGCTGTGCCTGAGAATATCTTAAAACCACCCTGTAAGTCTTTTCAATGGAGCTATAAGTCTACCACAGGACACTGCAAAGGCTTGAAAGGGGGTCTTTCAAGCCCCAGGCCTACAGCAAATCTGCCTGTATCTCTGCAGTGGTGATTATGTTCACTTACTTTCCAATTCACTGATACTTTATACTGTTTTGGAGATGAAGGGTCTATCAGTATCAAGAAATGAACGTTAAATGAAGTTTGAATTTATGTGTGCTACCAGTATTTTGGATTTAGCTGTAGTATGAAGAGACTATTTTTGATTTCTACAAAGAAGACCTGGGGTGGCCAGGAAGGAGTTTACAGAATCCTACAGAACACAGAATCCATCTTGCAGCTATTGTGAATCTACCTGTATGTTAAATGTTAAATCAGTTCACCAGCATAAATTCATTCTCCACAACAGGCTACAGCAAGCCATCCAAGTTTACATCAACTGCAGTCTGGCCAAGGAAGGAGGCTCGTATCAGCTCAGTGGGACTACATTTCAATATAAACATAAACCCTACATTTAATATATACACAAAAAGTATAGAAAGAGAAGCTTACCTGATCCAGGAGGTATTTGGTGTGATTGCAAGACATGATGGCGGTGAAACATAATGCAGGGTCATTGGTGGTGAACATTTTTTCCCATTAGCCTGTATACATATACTTTTGGCCTCTTTACGTGTTGGTGGGAGAGCAAATGTCATTTGTGTATCGTTTAGCACATTTCTAACTTTAATGCTGAAGGAGAAAGAAAACAGTCAGACGTTGAAACACAGATGCCACTAGGCTACTCATTGGTGCTACTACAGGAAGTTTATAACCTAAAGCAAAGGGAAAGGAGAAAAGAGAAATCTCTCTTAGAGCTGCCAGATGGAGGTGGAAAGACAGAGCAGGAAGTTGAAAAGACAAAACTGGGCACCTGTGGAATGAAGTTACTGTGTGTTACAATAGTCACAGAAGACAATTCAGATATTGGTCTTCTGGCCCTGTGATGAGGCTATGTAATCCAATGTGTAATTTTGTTGTTTACTGTATACTTCCCTGTGCTACCAACATGGCCCATGAGCTAGTGAAGAATGAGAATCTTCAGCTTCCTTTTCTCTCATTTTTTTTCTTCTCTTTCCCTCCTCTTTCCTCCCTTTCACTTCTTCCTCTTTCTCTCTACTTCTTCCCTCTCCCTCCTTTTCTCCTTGTTTTCTGTGGTCCCCAGGAAAATCATGGTTGCAGTAAAAATTGAACAGCACCATATGAATACTTTCTCAACTGCTAGCTATGCAAAATGGGCTCAGTAATCACACACAGCCATTCCAGCTGCACCTGAAAATGACTGATTCAGACTAAGACAGCCTAATTATCTAGGGGGTTGCACTGTGCAATCATCAACAGAGAAAAGTACAAGCTGTTGCATGAGAGATTCCCTTCCCTGGCACTCTGTTTGTGCTTTCACAAGCAGAATCCTAGAATATAGTCAGAATATTTTGAAGCAGAGGAGAGTCAAACAAAAGCTGAGGCTTCCCTGTGACCTAACAGATGCTGTAAGGCACAGAGGGGCATAGGTACAGAACTGTCTCACTACTGCTAAGAGAACCGCCCACTTCCCCATCCCTCCCAAACACCAAATTGATTTCCATCCTTCAGGAATTTAAAGTGGAAGTATAACTAAAGGAGTGCAAAGCATGCCCTTGAGCAGAGGTCCCTGACAAACTGTTCACACAATGTTATTGCTAAGGCAAAATGGGCTTAATTTTCACCATGCAAATTAAATAGTATTTTTCAAAGTTTAACTCACATGTCTGGTTTACAGCCAGTGATTCCAGTCACTATCAGTTTTATGCCTGATGCACGTGTAAAGTTTTCTCCTTTGACTGTTATTTCACTTTTGCCTAATGTAGAAATCCACAAAGGCTCAATGGAATGAATGCTGATATGCTATCAAAAAACAAAGCAAAACAAAATCTGGTTTTAAAAAGGCTAAGCAGTTAAACAACAGCTGTGAAAACAACCACCACTCAGGAATGTAGGTTTTATAGCACTGAGATACATTTTTCTTATTCATTTCAATCTTGTCAAGCTTGATCCTGGGAAGTACTGTCAATTACAGCTTTTTTACAAGCCAACTATTTCTACCTACATATTTTATATTTCAATTTATCTCATCACTAAGTTGTGCAAAGGAATCACAATCCAACATACTGGAAGGTAAGGATCATAAAAACCCAGCTTGAAATGATTCATTTTGTGTGACCCTTGAAGAACTATAAGAAGCAACGCAAGACAAAACCCACAGAGCCATCACCATGACAGATCGGAGAAACAAATGAAGGCATCTCTTGTGGCCTGAAAAGGGGAAGCAGGGTCAACTCCTAGAATGAAAAGTCAAGAAAGAGCCCCAGAATTAGTTTTACTAGAAAGTCCTTTGAAAGTCATACATAGAACTAAAGGTACCACACAACTGCGGGGATTTTGTGGTATCCCGTTTTGATGCTAAGAAATTTACAAATCTATATTCCAGGATTTCAAAGTAAGCCTAGCTTGCTCTGATGCTGTCAAAGTCTTGCAGAAATGTGGCAAATTTTTAAACTGTGTTTTACTTTGTGCATCATTATATTTACTTATTGTAACTTACTAACATTACCAACTATAAGAGGGATTCTTTTTCCCTCAGTATATTTACTTGATACATTTGACAGCATCTCATGTTTAATCAGTTTTGCTGCTTCTCCAGTTTTATAGTCACACAGACGGTTTCCTTTCTGTGTGACTTTCAGAGAACAAACTGAAAACATTCATAAAACAGAAAAATATGCATGTGAAACCACAAACTGTTTGGGACCTTCTCAGGCAAATGATTACTAGCTTGCTTTTACACTGCTTATAATACTAGTTTAAAGTGAGATTTTAGAGTATTGTGATTATCCCGATTTCTGCTGTACACCTGTGGATACATCCACTGGGCAGTTCAGCCTTCCTGACCATGAGATGGGTGCTGGTGCAAAGCCTCTAAGAAAGTCCTTCCCACAGAGACTGTCTTCCCATTGATTTTTCATGACTTTGAGCTGGTGGCCTGAGAGGACCACAGGAATCACATCACCATCTTGCAAACACAACCTTGCCCATTTCAGAAAGGTCCCTGGGATGAGCTGTCCTCACATGCTACTACTGCCCACGGGATGCCACAGCACTCTGCAGCAAATCTGAGACTTGTCACAACTGATTGAAAGCTGTAACTTGTGCCTTAGGAAAGGGCAAGAGAGTGCAAAGGCTGGGACTGCAAAAACACGTCCAAGGTGACCTCGGATATGGATAATGGAGAACAGCAAAAGAAACCCCTGGGGGAGAAAATTCACTCCCACCGTGATTTGAAGATCACTTTAACCCTTAGTATGCAAGCAGAACAACAGAAGCAGAAATCTGAGAAATTAAAGCCAGTGAAATACCAGTGCTTTTCTCTACCTGCATGCCATCTCTATGCTTATGCCCTACCTTAGCACATCAAGGACAGTCAATATCCTCAAAGAGAAATCCAGAACCCAAATACTACAAAAAGGAGTAAAACACTGTTTCAGCTCCTGCTGTCCTCCCTGCCAGACACCACACACCACATAGCACTTCAGCTTAGCACCCCTTTGTTCCTTTTCTTATACCAAGAAGAAATCCCGTGAAGAATGGTTCACTCTGGAAGTTTCAGTCCCTCCCTGAAATCATGCCTTCCCTGCAGCTATACAACAGACTCCCTCGCCATGTCCTGCCTTGGACTCATGGCATGAGCACAGTCACTCACAGTGTTCAAGGCAAGCTGGCCTCAGCTACTTGGAAGCCTGCTTCCTGGCTTGACTGCCATGGTCCATGACACTTCCCTCAGCAGCAAAAGAAACTGTGAATTTCAATTTTGAGTGCGGGAGGGACCAAGTGTCCTCACTGGGGTCTGCAGTGCTTGTTTCCCTAGTGCTCATTTCCCCAGTTGCCAAAGGCCCTGACCTTCCAATTGCTGTGTGGCAGGGGGGAAGTGCCCAGCAGTGGGAGGGAAGGGAGGATATTCATGAAAATCACTAGTTGTGAGGCATGTGATAGAAGCAATGTAAACTCAGAGAGAGATACAGAAAGAGTGCACCAGGTCCTCAGGTGATGTAAATCAGCACAGCCCTGTCAACTTCAATAAAGCTCCGTATTTCTGAGCTGCAGCCACTCTGCCACATCCTCTGGACAGCCTAACTCTTCCTCGGGGCTGTGTAAACAGTGCCAGCCACATCCTCAGAGGTGTGGTTAGCATGACTGCAGGTCCCATTGAGATACCTGGCAGCATCCCAGGTTAAGCAGGCTCTGTCACCCTAGGGAGTTCATCTCTGCTCCAGCACAGCCCTCCTGTGGTGCCAGCACAGGGCCTCAAGGCTGTGTGAAGAACTCAATCAGGGAACTCGCCCACATGAAAAATAACCAGCCGAAAGACAATGTTTATTTCCAGACAAATCAAATTTCATCAGCCAAGTGTACTTGTGCAACCACCCTTCTGCTCTGGTGCAGGGAGCGGGAAGGTGCATGCATGGAATCCAGCAGCTGGCCTCAGGAGGAGGCTGGGGCTGCCACGGAAAAGAAGTGCATTAATCTAAATGCTCAGCTGCGGTTGTGGGAAAACACAAATTCCCTTTCTCAGCGCTCCAGTATGCTCTCCTTAAAGCACCAGCAAAGGAGAGTAGGATTTCAAATGTAATTTCAAGCCCTCTGAATGGATCAATCACTTCTAAACAAACATCTGCATTTGGACTGCCTCTAGTGCTTTCACTGCCTTGTCCATCACTGTCTTTCCAAGATAAGGCATGTGGAAGAAAGCCATCTCCCAGGCAATTCAACTATTTACCAATGTCAAATTGATGCACTTGGAAGCAGAGCAAAGAAGAATTTCCTCTGTTCTTTCACCAGCCGTAATGCTTTATATGCAGACCAAATCCAGAATATTAATGCTCAGAAGCACAAGTACTATAATCCCACTCATCTCTGTGAAAAACAAAATGAATTTTGTGATCTTGTTTAAGAAACCTCAACTGAACAGCTGAGTTTAAGAGGCTGAATTTTACCTGTCTTCGTACGTAAAAGTTTGGGTAGTTCTAACAAAACATTTAGGGATAAGAACACAGTTGCTATTTATACCAACCGTGCTACCACTCACAGAAAAGCAGAAACCAAAGAGTGTAGGCAGTAAACCTCTATGTACTTACTCATCAGTCAAATTTCTCTTCACTACTCATTTCTTCCCTAACACCTGCATGTCATAAGCAACCACTCATGACAAGACCACTTAGTCTTATGAGAAAATAAAACCATTTTGCCACCACAGAGAATGAAGGGATAACCTTGTGGTTAAAAGGCTGCTCTACGAGGCAAATCATGTAAGACTGTACACTCACATACAGTCTGTATGTGTCCAACAGAAACTCAACAACCAGATTCAAAAGGTACTCTGGCACCAGGGACACTCCTTCCTTCTCAGTGATCCACCTTGAGCAGGATAGACGGAGAGTAGCTCCACCTCCAGTTTTGTCTACAGCCTGAAAGCAATGAATTCTTCTCTGAAGTGTGAACCAGGGATTTACTAACACCCAGGGATTTCAGTTCCTGGATGCATCCTCTAGCCACTCAGAAACTGGGTGGCACATTCCCAAGCCCATTTCTTCTGCTCCCCTGACAGCTATGTTTCAGGAGAAGCTGTGATCTGACTACATGAAATGAGGAAGTCTGGGACTCTGAAACCTAACTTAGCAGAGTTCTCTATGACAGCAGAACGCAAACATGCATTTAAGTCTAGGTAAGAGACTAAGTTCAAGATGTTCTCCTCTATTTTTGTTTCATTTGTTTTTTGTTGGTCAGCTTACACGTCCCAGCCCTCACGCATGCTGGCTCCTGTGGAGTGCCTAAATACAGCATAAAAGGACTTTGGCATTTAAAACAGTATTATAAATACCGCACCTGGAGGTAGGCACATGACTACTTCAGTGCTCACTGTCTCAGTGCCTGGATCTGAAATGTAAATCTTTATTGGTACCTTTAAGCACTAACAAAGCACTACGAAAAAGAATAGTATCAAGTTCTGCATTACCTTTCTATGCAACCAACTGACTGCCTCCTCATCCAGATTTCTACTCCTACTACAGAGTCTCCTCATTTTAAATACATTTCTCCCCCAACCCACAGAAACACAATAACGCCAATCTTAAGATACTAACTGACCTCTGTTTTCTGCGCAGTGGCGATCCCCTTGGAAGCAGCTGCATTACAACTATCCTGAAAAAAAAAAAATAAATCAGCATTTTTCCATGTCAGGACAAGGAAGAGAGAGGTTGCTGCTCAGGCATAAGGAACACAAGGAAAAAGGCATCAAAGGGGATCCCAGTCGTCCCCAAGAAACTTCACCTGGCAGGTGGTGGCAGGAGAGACACGTGTCCAATTACAGCTGTCACATTCACCCTTGTGTATACATTGTAAGCAGCTGGGAACACAGAAAACAGAGGTTTTGTAAGACACAGGAACTCAATCTAGACTCAGCCATGAATGTAAAATTTCAAGTGACAGAAAAAAGCACAAAGCCCCGAGAACAACCTGGCAAGTATGTAATGAAATGTGCAAACCACATAACCTGCATTTACGCTCCAAGCCTATTGTTCTGTTGTGCTTATTCTCAGGACAAATTTAGTACGAAATACAGTCTGTGCAGAGATGCTGAGAGTCATAAATTTCCAAAAAGCACAAAGCACTTGGAACACTTTGGGTTTCATTTTGTTGTGGTTTTCTCCAGTACAAAAGTGGCCAGATAATACCTTTTAACCAGAAAGGGGCAGAAAACCATAACTGACTCACAGCTTGCCTGAACTTCTGTTCTCTGTGTGTAGTGCTAGCAAGCACTGATAGTTTGCTATTGCCTTCCTCTACCAAAAAATATGCCTGTCAGAGACTAATTTGTCCACATCTTGCTTTGCAATGCATCTATCAGCATGGAGGAGAGCCAAGAGCAGCACAGGCCCTCTCCACACATGCTGAGAGATGCTCTGATTTAGAGAAAGACAGCTCCTTCCCTGTATTGCTCCAGGGACCAGGAAGTGACGTGCCACTTCTCAAAAAAGCAGGAGTTCAGTTTCATCCCAAGGGCCTGTGATTTAGCCTCTGCATATAGCAGAGGAGGGTTCTGAACAGGAACACTGTAGTTACCTACAGCATGTGTTAACCAGGTCTTTCTAAGTTTTAACAACCAGATATAAAGTGTTAGGCCATGTACTGGGCAGAAATGCTTTCTGTTGCGAGCTCTTGACAAAATGTGTGGCTCTGAAAAATAATGGGCATAGAACAGTAGGTATTCATTATTCCTACAAACAGATTAGATTTTCTGTTTTAATTGTATTTGTTACCCCTGGACCATATTTAAATTGTACCTGACCCCATTGAAAAACAGCTCCACAAATAACTTTTACAGAATCTCTTGACTCCTCTAATCTAGGTCTTATTCTGAGTACCAGAGGCCCACCTTTTTCACAAGGACAAAACGGATTTTAATGTCATTGTGACATCCTTTATTATCTCTTCAGGCACTTGTCAGAAATTCAGTCATTGTAACAACTTCCCTACCGCCAGCTGCCAGGGTCCCCTTAAATAAAAGAGTCATCAAAAGAAGTAGCTTTCTGAGGACAACAAAAAAGGAGGAGAAGGAAGAAATGGGCCAAGAAAAGGGATTTGATAATCTTTAGTGAAATGTATTTCCTTAATAAATACACAAAAAAAAAAAAAAAGAACTATCATACTTCAGGCCCCCATCCTCCCTCCCCTCTTCCAACCCCTCAGTGAACTTCAATAGGAATCAGGCTCTTACTTTTTCAACTGAAATGTCTGTGTGATATTCCAAGAGCTTGAGGACAGTGATGCTTCGATAACAAGACAATCTGGAAAAATGTCACAGTTAGACATATGCTGGATATTACGAGAAATAACTGTAAAAAATAACTGAGTTGAAAGCCCATGTGCTTTCTTCACCTGTTCTCTATGTGCTATGCACCTTCTCTCATACATTCACTCATGCTTTTGACTTCTGATAAAAATAACTAAATTTTATCCTCCCATAGCACCCTTCAGCTGAGTTATTTCAAGACTTCATACACTCTCACTAATTAAGCTCGATGCTACCACTGCATGACATACAAAACCAATGTTATTGTAAGGATACAGATAAGGAAATGCTACCATGAAGCCGGGATATATGATCATCTCCCGAAGAGCACACAGTGGTATACTGTGGCACAGCCAAATTCAAGCCCTCTAACACGACAGACTGTTTCAACGTGAGAGACCCCAACATACCACACTTCTCTCTCTTTCAGTCTGAGACTTGGTTTCAAAGTCTTCTTTTGTAATCTACGCAGTAGCAATTTTCATCCTATTTAAATCTCTTATGATTGCATGAGTCAATTTGCCATTATTTCAGCTAGCAATTACTATACCGACAATTCACTGGCAGCTGTGGAATGAAAGAGTATCTTCTCCTATGAGCAGAATACCACATCGAAAAGTAGAGTTAGATATGTACCACTTAAGCCATGTTCCCTTTCATCTGTGTGCCTGCAGATGTGTATGTCTGTGAAATGAATGACTGTCTGAGATCAAATGAAACCCATGTGTGCAGACTTTTCTGGCTTCTCTACGCTAGGAAGTAGATAGCTTTTTTAATCTGTGAAAGTTACACAGATTTAAAGTATACCTACCTTGCAAAGGTAGAGAAAGCTTTGTCTTCATGACAGGCTGGCTTGTTCAGATGAAAGCCAGCTTTGGCTACATCTACACCGTTAAATAAAAAGTATCTCCTCGCTCTACATGTCAGCATTGCACTCGGGTGCTCACTGCAGAGGTCATCTGCATGATGTGTTACAAACAGCCATTGGGACTGCTTGTATGCTTAAATACCTTAATGGATATCAAAGAGTCTGATTTTTAAAGGTGTTTAATGTGTGAATATGTGGATAAGCATACACAGACATTCTAAAATCCTTCACCAAGCATCTAATTGCCTAAATCACTTGCCTACGTCATTATATGAGAAGGGTCTCAAGCCATGAGCTACTGAAAAATAGTATGATTCTAGGAGTAGTAAGTAAAAGTTAGGAATTGATCTACTTTTGGCACAGCTTGTTTTCTCTTTTACATTTGTACAAATCCTTTTAAGTTTGTACAAATATTTTAAAAACAATGCTGTCAAAAATGGTTTCCCGATTTTGTCTAGAGCTGAAATTAATGGAACCTATTATTTTCCATATGGCCTGGGCTGACCTTTCAGAATGCACCAGATTGCATTGAGTAGAAGGTATTTCAAAGTGGTTGTTTATTTTTTCCAGAAATGATATCTGAAGGAGTTTTGCAAGGGCACCTTCTTGTGAGACTCACGTCACTTTACATAAGGTACCATAAAGAGTCAACATAATTTCCACACTTGCATTATCCACTAATATATCTCAGCTCGTAAGAGCATGTGAGTGGCAGTAATAGTGGGGGGCATAAGCTAAACTCACAGCCTTCTGGTTAAGACTGTCAAAAGGCCCATCTTTGGCACAACACACAGGCAAAGCAAGCTGGCTTCTGTAACACTATACTGTGAAAACCTGCTAATGGAGGAAGAGAAAGCCTTAATCTGAGAAGACAGAGAGCCAAAGCAATGTACTACATAATTCTAAGAAAACAGGTCTTCATGGGCGGAGTCAATAAAGGACATTTTTTTTCTTTTCTAATGCATTTGTCCCTCTTAAAAATCTACTAGCAGTGTTTACTAAAGGGAGCTTAACAGACCAGGATACTTACGGATCACATCACCCTGTCACCTGCTAGTGACAATCTTTTCTTGATTCCCAAATTAATATTGGACAGGAACTTGACACAACCCTTGCATGATACCACAGAGGCTTTTCCCACACAAAGGCCATAGGATGAGCTCCTGAGATCCCAGTATTCCCAGTATTCCAAGGAACCTCCTTCAGGGGCAAGGGTCCCTGAGAAATAAAGCTCTTTGCAGCACTGAGCTCTTCAGAACAATAGGTCATTTTAAGTCTGCCATTACTCTTACTACACAAAGGTATTATAAGAGAATCAGATCCATGCAGAGTATTACATGTCTTTTGGGGTGTATTATCTAGGAAAAGATAAAGGCAGGCATTTATCTGAATTCTCTGATTCCTCTTCAAGTCACTTAAGAGCACACAGTATCCTTGAGCTTGCTCTCTGTCCCTCAGTTCAGATTAAAACTCTTTTCTATTCTAATATAAACAAATCAAAAAATGAACAAGGTCAACCTGTATTATAAAAGATCTGTGCTTCTATATAGACCCTTGAAGCAATGAAAGGCAGATGTTGATTCCTATTAGTCAAGTAAGATTATACTGTGAGGCTTATCATCTGATCTGTAAGACCAAAGCCTAGAGAACAACTCAAATGTTTACACATTCAGTAATTTACCACCTCATTCTAAAACTCGTAGTTGCCCATAAGATGCAGAAAACAGACCAAATGCAGCATGTGTCCAATAAAGATGGCTCAGATCTCTACTCTCTGAGAATTATTGGTGAACAAAGCACTACAAGACATATTACAAACTGATTCAACTAGTAAGTCAGAACAATGCATGAAATTAAGCCAAAAAGATGTACTAGCCAAACTGCCACTCAATTTCTCTGCTAATCCTCTACACGAGACAATCACTTTCTCATAGTGTCTAAGTTAGTTTGAAACAGTTAATTGAATGTTAAAATTATTTATCGTACAAGCATTCATAGTCAGACTTTCCTCATATATGCTAGTAAGGTTTCTTGCAAAACCAAATTCTGTTGGAAGATGAGAGAAGGGTTTCAAGATGCGTTAATTTGTCAAGGCAGAGCACTGGACCATGCTGCTTCCATAGCTCCAGCCTGCTTGATGGACATTGCAGCTATCTAAAGTTTCCTTGGACACTGATTAATGGCACCATGTAAATATACTCCTAATGCACTCACTGCACTGCTATAGGTTGAACTGAAGAAGCTGCTTCTAACCATAGGTTAACATGTTTTATTATTCCTAGAAAGGACTGCGTATTATCAAATCTTTAATTACCAAGAATAGTGTGAGTTTACTCAAATCACTTGACAAAACATTATTTTTTTTTCAGTGACATTTAATGAAAAGCATTACCTACTTTCACTATTAGGTTTGTATTTATGTTCAGTTCTTCTCAGTAATAAAGGACAGTGAATAAGCATTAAATACACGTATTAGTAAAACTTACCATTATCAGTTATCACCAGAGTGGTCAGATTGCAGGAACAGGATGAGTTTTTCAGTACTACATTTTCATAAAATATTTCAGCAGGTGTTATAATCTTTATCATACAGGAAGTAAGGATTTTGCTTACACTTGCAGACACAGCAACCTATAAAATGATAAAAAAAGAACACAACAGATTTCTTGTAATGTTTGCTAAGTTCTCACCTTGTCTTTACAGCAAACTACAAATCAGGAAGTGCACAAAATGAAAATGTTTGTGGTAGAAGCAGACAGTTCACTAGGTAGCTTCTCAAAGGAGAGGGCCTCTCCCAGTTGAAGAAGCAATACCCAAAGAGTCCTGAAAGGAACAGCATTCCTTACTTCCAGAAATCAAATGTATCTGTGAGGTATGCTAGGGGAGCAATCTGGAACAATGTGGGATTTTAAACCAAGAGTTTTGCTATAACAGCTTTAGATAACAGCATTACAACAGCACTATATATAACAGCATTATATGCTGCTATAGTCCTTTAGAAATATTTGAGCCAGAATATACAAATCCTCACAGAGACAACACGTTTGCATCCATAACAAAAGTGCACTTAATTATGAAAAAGAATTTGACTTGTAATGAATTATCCTTTGTTTCTGGCAGAGAGTGCTTTACAAATATGATCACATTAGAGCATTCAATCAGGAAACCAGAAACAATAGCATGCAGATTAAGTGGCCAATTACAATACTTGATAATCAAATACTCAAGGCTGTGTGCGCTGTGAACAGATACTGAGTAAATACTAATACTGAGCACTTAAAGATGCATTTGTGTTAGCATATGTGTCCCAGTGAATGCTTTGTAACTTGTTACAAAGCTCAAAACTTACATAATGCACTTGATATATTGTCACTAAAAACATTAAAATAGCTGACAAGTGATATAATGGAAATGTTGCCTTTATCAGCAGGGTGAATTTTTGACTTAACATTATGAAGTATAGCTTCAGGATACATTTTATACAAGAGGAAGAAAACATCTATCTGATTGACACATTCAACTTACTGGGATTTCCAATACATTTGCCAATTGTCCAGACAAAACAGACTAATATATGGAACATGGTGACAAAAGAAGGGAAGCTGCAATAAGTGACAAAATGACGTATTTAAGTCACAATAAACAAACATGCATAAAACTGGATGTACATACCTGATTTCTGGCAGGGAAACTTAGCTGGATTTTCAGATCTTTATCAGGTGCATGTGAAATATTATACCAACCCTTCATGCTCTCTGAACGTGTACAATTTTCTTTCAATGTGCACCTAAAAGTATACATAAAATTATATGTAACTTTTCTCCTTATATGTATTATATGTATGTATATATACATATATATGTATATGTATGCATGTATATATGTATAATATATATATTATATATATTATATGCAATTTTCCTCCTTATCATGCCTTTGACTTCAAATACTGTACTTTAATTTATTTAACAATATAGATTTTTTACACAAACACTATTGATTTTTTTATACAAACTATTGATTTTTTACAGGAATATGGTTATAAGTACAAAAAGCTTCACAAAAACAATCAGTAAAATCTGCTTATCAAAATAAATTACAATGCATTGATATATGCTTTTGGTTCCTGATTAAGTCAATGGGACTCAAACAAATATTAGATGCCTGGCCAGCAACCGTGGGCTTCATAGCCTGGGATGGAATTCATAAACCCCAACTTGATTGCTCCATTGTACAGCTCTAGATCTGACCCCCCCAGTTCCCTCAATAGTCAGTGGGAAGAAATATGCTCTTTCAGGGTGCAATTCACATATCCTATTTTAGACACTCATTCAAAACGAAATTAATCATACTATAGAAGCTGCTTTTTCTCTCCAATAAGTGTGAGAGGAGATGGGGGCGAAGCTCAGATGTAGAGCTACGCTATGAATGTGCATAGTTGATGAGATGCATCCCCCTTCCTAATCCACCCTGTCGCCCACTGAACTGAATGGTAATCTCTCCCTTTTATGTCAGTGCACTTGGTTACAAAACACCAAATCTGAAAAGGCAGTTCAAAACAGATTTCTCTGTCTTCAAGAATAAAATCCATTTCAGAAGTAGGATGGCACAAAGTAAATAATAATGTCATAGACGCCAAATTGTAGGAAACAGAAACTACACAACAGAAAATTAAGGAAGAATGAGGAAACACTGCGATACACAAGTAATATAAAGACCACACATATAAATAACATGGTAAGAAAAAGAGAACACAGGCATACAAATTCTGAAATCACTGAGTTTGAAAGGTGAATCCTTAAAATACTGTCTGCGGTGTTCACTAACTGTGTACAGTTAATGAAGAATCCATAGATTAACTCCAAATAACCTCATATAGCTAGCAACTAAAGACAAGTAAGTGCTAACTGCATGTATCTTACTATTTTAAATACTAAGCTTAAATAATTATAAACGTTAACATTTAATATTGTTTTAATACTATGGCTTTTCTACCAAACACAGAAGAACGTATAGCTTCAGTCATGCGATCAATAACATGCACCTTAATGAACTATTCCTTCACTCAAAAATAGAAATGAGTACACACTTGCAAAGCATGGGCCTGTTTCATGAGAGGTTCACTGTATAAAGGAATTTCACAAACAATGAGTTTTCTCCCCAGAAGGAACATCACAGGAATGACTTTCAAGAAAAATATCTACCTTTTTCCAAAATGCCTGAAATAACCCCACAAACTATAGAAACCATAAAGCCATCTTCTCTGTAGACCACGATGTTGGCAACTGGAATACAGTTAAGCACAAGGTCACTTCCTTTGCAGTTTAACTCAGGAAACTGAGTTCCCGTTGCACAAGAACCTGGCAGAGCTTTGCATCCAAATACATTCAGATCATAACTACACTGTAAGAAACTGAGACTATGTCTTACACATTTCAAACTGTCTCAACTAGGATGAATTTCAGTCTCTTATCTCTCTTCATGTTACTGAGATCACAAAGGTCCATCAACACTACAGTTTAAGAACCACAGAAGATGGGATCTGTAGTCAAGGGCTGTGCAGAAACCAGATGCTTGGGTATGTACAGGTAGATAACTCTCACTGACAATGACACATAGGAAAGAGACATTCTACAGTTTCTGACAGGCCGAGAATGGCGATATTGAGTATGAAAGGCAACATACTTAAAATATTTGGAACTAAACAAGTGTATGCAGCATTTCAATGACACTAATACTAAAATATTAAAGAAGAAAACTATCCATGAAGCTGAATATGCAAAACTGTCCTAGGACAGTTACTTGCTGCCTTAGACTGCCTGAGGGAACTTGTTTTCCTCAGTCTACAATGAATAATCTAAGAGTATATGGCAAAAAAATGCCACCCAGGATGCAGGGTCATGCTTGTCTTCATACCAGGAAAAATGTGCCTTTTGTTGCTCTAAAAGCTGACCTTTAACAATCAATGTGCTCTGGAGAACGACCATTTCATAGGAAGCAGTCACAAAGGGAGCAGTAGAGTATCTGATGCCCCTCAGCATAAATTCGTGCAATAACCTTGCACAGGCCAAGAATAATATGAGTTCCACTCACCTAAAGATGAGATTATTTTATTATTTCCCTATTTTTAGACAACTGACACTGTTTGCAAGCACACTGGAAGGAACATAACAGATAAATATTATTTGAGAACCACATGGTTCTGAAAATTAACATACAGACTCAGACAACTGCTAAGTCTGGCTTTCCTGAAAAGCTGGACTGGACCGGACCAGACCCTGTAGAAGGATGAAGGTGTGAAATCCTATGATCAGATTTCAGACATACACAGATATGTACACAGTGAAAAGCAGAGTCAAGATGTTTTTTAGCCTTTCACAGCAACCTAGTTCTTTATACGGCTAAGGATTCCTCTTCACAATTGGGATCCAGTTCCTTTAATTTCAATAACACAATACCTATGCATACTGGTTCATTCATATTTACTTAAGTCTCTGCTTCACTAATCTTGTATTAATTACATAGCCTATTGAGTTTGCCCTGTCTGCCTCGCTGAAGCATACTGATTTCCTCATGGAATGAGAATACAGCTTCAGGAAAAATTTGGCTTCCTTTTTCAGGGTGCCAGCCCCTGAATGAAGTCCACAGATGTCATTCACACTGACCAGATTCAAAAGTGGGTCTGGTCATGCAGATAACTGAGGCATATCACATTATTTCCATATGGAAAATAAATGTAAAGCATCAGTGCTTTGTATTGGAATAACTTCAGCATACTTTAGGTAAATCTGATTCATCTAGAGAAAATCTATAAGCATTGAGAGGAATCACACAATGCTATGAATAATTGTTTTGAATGACTGTAAGTGAAAAGAAGAATTTATATATTTGTCTCTATGGAAGAAAGCAGAAATAGGAACAGTAGAAACATTCTGTTTCATTTTGTTTTCACTTGCAGTAAGATGTGTAGATTTTTTCATCAAAATACTGGATCTGTATTGACACAGTCTTTAAAATCAAGCACTTCTGGGAAGTTTTATTTAAAAAATGGAGTGCATATTTAATTTTCATTTCCCATTAAAGTACAAAACATATCATTGATCTCAAAATTACTGCGGAGTATATTGCTTTAGTGGACATGGATGGATGTATTTAATTAAAATATTGTCTAAACCCATGTCTTCTTTTTCTAAAGCTTCACTCAGTGCTCTCTTCACAAAACCAAATATTTAATGATGCTAAGTACTTCAGAGTGAAAAATTACGTGGGTGTTGAACAAGATTCATATTATAGCAATTTTTTTCTTTTTTCAAAAGAATAAACTGTTTCTGTTTCAACCAGATGGAAACTTCTGGTGATTCCCTTCATAACAGGGGATTTACTGACTAATAACTGTTATTCACAACTCTTTACAAGGCAACTAAAAAGTTAGCACTGTAACATATACAGTTTCTAACAAGGTAGCAAAAAAAGAGTTTGAAGAAAAGGCATTACAGAATACTCTCTTCTAGTAACTAATTTTGTAAACTCCCAAAATAAGCAAAACCACATTAACACTGAAACAAACCAAAATCATAGAATGGTTTGGGTTGGAAGGGACTTTAAAGATCATCTAGTTCCAAGCCCCCTGCCATGGGCAGGCACACCTTCCGCTACTCCACGTTGCTCAAAGCCCCATTCAGCCTGGCCCTGAACACTTCCAAAATGGGTCATATTAACTTTCTAAAAGATGGCTACTAGTGGATTTCCTCAAAAATCAATCAATCTTACAACCACTTTTTTTAATGTTCTAATCACGGATAAGCTGACATTAAGAAAAGTTTACACTGTCGACATCTGCTGATGACACAAAATTGGGAACATCACCACACAGAGGAAGATGAGAATCACAGAAAAACTTGGATAACCTTGAAAATGGGATGACATATCAAAGTATAAAGTACAAGAACATGCACATAGAGCAATAAAAATCTCACAACCCATATATGTTATAGAGTGGAAACTCATCAGCTGGAAAGAAAACAAAGAAAGAGAATGACCTGGGCATTATTTGATGATGGATGATTGTGGCCTATCAATGTGATGCTGTCATGAAAAAGACGTTTGTAATCCAAAGACACACTGAGTAAAGTGCCTCCTGGACAGACTGATTAAACACCTTTGAGCAGGGCACAGCTGATATCTCTTCTGGAATACTATGATTATTAGTTCTGGCCATCTTTATCTTAAAAGGTTGCATAAACTTCACAGAAGGGCTACTGGAGCAGAGTTAAGAAAAGAGAATCTTATGTGAAAAGATGCTAGTGATGTTAGCTGCTTCAGCACACCAAAACAGAATTGAAAAAAGAGACTGCTTCCACAATAACACTGAGGAGCTGTGAGGGAGGAGGGATCACATATTTAAGCCAAGGCGATGTGAGCACCAGAACAAATGAGTATAACCTGTCCATGAACTTACACATAATGAAAAAGAGCAGACAGATTTTAACCAGCAGGAAAACGAGACTCTCAACCACACAACCAGGTCAGGAAGGACAAAAAGACTATCTAAATTTAGGATTACTTTATGAATAAGTTTACATAATGTGGTTGCTTGCAATTGCAAGACTAGGCTTGATGACCCAGGAATTTCTCCGGTCCAGGCCAAAGACATGCAACAGCTTTCAAACCTGCTTCAAAGAAAGTAGCAAAACTAATGACTCAAATGTGGGGATGAAATGTTTAGAAAGAAAGTCTCCTCTGGCCTAAACCAAAGACAATGATTCCAAAGCAAGGAACTATGAACACTGAAGACAACTGAGCACTCTTTCCCCATTCACCCATGCAAGTTGCTCCCAGCTATTAAGATACTTCAAGCATGAGTACAGAATTTTATCTATCACCCTGGAACGCAAAACCAGCTGTTCCATAAACAAAGTAATTTCTTCTTCTTAGCCGCACATATATTTCATGATTAGGTCTCAAAAATTTGAGGGTTAACATGGTCTTTAAAAGGTGCAGAGCTCCCTTTCACATGACAAAGTGTCTTACATTTATGGCTATAACTGATTCCATAAAAATTCACTAGATGCATAATTCTGATGCTGAATAGCCCCAAGGCAGCCAACATGTACACTGACTGATAATTCATTCCTCTTATATGAAAGTCTAAAATACAAAAAAAATACCTTTGAGTCAAAGAACACCACCCACAGTATGGATCCTTTACAGATAAGCATTCTTGCTCGGAAATATATCTACCGCAATTTGCAACTGGTATTCTTCTCACCTAAAACCAAAGAACACAGTAACACACTGAATTAAAATAGCCTCCATAAACCAGGAAATTTGAGGGTTACCATTAAAAATCTGACAGCAACCAAGCACAATCCCACTGGGGAAGTTTCCCTATGGACTCCCCTCTGTCAGAAGACCTTTGGATAGAAATATGCAGCCTATTTTACACACGCTGTATTTTGCCATCAGATGATGAAACACTTCTGATAATGACAATTTGGTTCTATTACTCAAAGGCCAGCATGGACAGATACTGATTAGCATAGTGAATTACAGATAACAATAGAAAAGAGGTATATTTTACAAATGATGCTTTGCTTAGCAGAACACCATTTTCCTCTCATCAAAACTGAGATTTTTAAATGACTGATGAAGGTGCATCCAAAAATGCATGCACAAAACAAAATGCATCTGTGTTTGCATCACCATGTCAGGTTTCTGCATGTGCACACTAGAACAAACACATGCAACTACTTAGCATGCATGAAAATGCCATTTCAATAAATAAATGTAGATAATTGCAGCTATATTGTATGTAGCTATACTTGTACATTCAGCTTGAATATCCTAGCCAGCCATTTTCAGAAAGGAAAGGAAAAAGAAAAAGAGAAAGCTGATTACAAATATTGAATACAAATACAAATAATGTTATTAATCACAACGTTAATCAATAACCTTACAAAAATATTCCTTATTTAAAACTTTTTTTTACAAACTTGCAAGAATTAAAAGTTTCTACTGTTTGAAACAGCAATGAGGATACATGGCTTTCTGCAAAACTGTATTTACTGGGTTTTTCAGCTGTATTTTGTAAAATTCAATTTATCTGAAGGCATATGAGATGACCAGTTCAGAAACCAGCCAACATCATAAACTACTAGCAAGTTAACAAAGACAGTGTAGAAGCCTTATTTAAGCTCCCAGAGATGATCAGAGAGGCATTTATTCCTAAAAGCTGTTGCTCCTCTGTAACTCCTTTACCAAAGCTATAGAAAATGAAAGTTGTTACTTTGAATATCTACATATGCTTTTGACTGAAACTTTGATTCCTTCTGCATTTTTGATGAATAGGTTATTTCAGTCAGGAGCTCTCCTACCAACTTACCCACTCATACAGCATGTTAAAATGCTATGTTCACTGCTGGAAAAGGGATTTAACTGCAAACGAAAAGTAACCAAGTGCTGGGTAAAATCCTGTCCAGCTAAGATGGACAGACAAACCTTACATTTTCACTGTCATCTTCCCCGCTGCTGGTGAGACAAAGGAATATGCTGAGTGGATACTCAGTAGCCCTGATGCAGGACAGGCAGCAGCAACTGCACCAGTTCCTGTGAGCAGCTCTCTGCTTAACATGCAGCTCTGACATGCTTGCTCACATGCAGTAGCTCCAGTGATTGCTGACCTCCTTCGCCTCTCTTTGCATAGACATTAATCACTTCTGATTGTGGTTTTGTTTTAAAATCTAGGCCTAACTGAAGATGATGGGAATTTTATCATCAATTTCAGCAGAACTAAAACTTCTAAACTAAAGAACTAATCCCATCTCAAATTAAGAGATTTCTCCAAATTAACAACTCCGTAATTGACCTAGCATACCCTGACCTGCCAATACCTGGATTGCTAATTCAGAGGAACTCTGTCTCCAAAGAGTCTACAAGTTTTGTTTGTTACTCCTAGCTTGATTCTGCATGATGCCTCCAGGAAAAAAAAAGAAACAAAGACTCTCTCAACAGAACGACATATTAATCATGAATTAAGGGTGGTTTTGGATCAGTGGGCAGCACAATACAGCTATTCAGCTATTCTGAGCTCTGCAGAAGCACAGCCCAAACTTAGATAACATAAACAGATAGTAAAGTTAGAAACTGTAGTTTAGATATTTTAAGGTCTAACTGATCCAAACTGAAACTTGACTCATAAAGTGACAGAAATGCTTAAAGTAGCAGTTAGCTTGAATTTATTATTTAATTTAATACTGTGCTTACCTTATTGGCAGAGGACAGATAGATGTAGTTGTTATCTACTGGATCGAGTCGAAGTTTGGGGAAAACAGAGGTTTCTTCCTTAATTTCATATAAAATCTCTGGGCAATTAGATTCCATATCCTCATTAAGAATAGCCTGAAACACATCAAATTGAATTATTGAAAAGTCCTTTTACTGATCAGTCAGCATTTTAAACAAAAGCATAATTTGAGCTACATCAAAGCTTCTGAGGTGATTTCCTGTGTCCTGATTCAATTCACCTACTGCACTGGCTTTCATGCTGCAGAAATATGGGAGGAAAAGACCATCACAACAGATTTGCAACCAAATCTATGCTAGACACATTTTGCACTGAATCTGACACTGTATATGAAATATCACTTCCACTGAGTATACTCTTGATTGATGCAGAAACTCAGTGCAGAAGACACCTATATCCCAGTCATAATGTGCTACCTACTCCTACAAATGAAGAAGAAGGTATTAGCCTTAATGAAACAAATTAACATCCAGAGACCCATAATGTAAAGAGGAACTTACGCATGTTGCTGACAACTGTCTCCAGGACAGAATGTTTTTGTGGCTTCTGTGAGTATACATCTGAGGTGTTATTTCTTTTTCTTACCTTGCCCAACTCTAGAGGTTTCTACCACTGTTCACATAGAATTCAAGAGAACCAGAGACTCAGAAAATTTATTTTCCGAGATAATAAGCACACCAACATTGATAAAAGGTTTTCCATAAACATGACTAAACAAGGAAGATATGCTCATGACCACTGTGGTGTTAAGGAGACATGGAAGACTTCCATTTAGAATAGAATCATAGAATGGTTTGGGTTGGAAAGGACCTTAAGATCATCTAGTTCCAACTCCCTGCATGGGCAGGGACACCTCACGCTAAACCATGTCACCCAAGGCTCTGTCCAACCTGGCCTTGAAGACCGTCAGGGATGGAGCATTCACAACTTCCCTGGGCAACTCATTCCAGTACCTCGCCACCTTCACAGTAAAGAACTTCTTCCTTATATCCAATCTAAACTTCCCCTATTTAAGTTTTAACCCATTACCCCTTGTCCTATCACTGCAGTCCCTAATGAAGAGTCCTTCCCCAGCATCCTTACAGGCCCCCTTCAGATACTGGAAGGCTGCTATGAGGTCTCCACACAGCCTTCTCTTCTCCATTTTTCATTACTAAAAGCACAATGAAATCAAGTGGGCAAAAGCTTTTCAAGGTCTCTACTATATTCTTCTCCAAGTGTCTGCTTATTAAAACCAAAAATTAGAGTCACCCTTTGCAGTGTAGACAGGAAACGCAAAATCCAGTAAAAAATTAAAGCATAGAAGACATTTGACTGGATGGTTGAAAAGTTTAATAATGAGATAAGATGACTTACACTTCCAGGTGACTGATATAAGCTAGAATAGGTCAACTACTCAGAAGCAAAGACTTTTCTCTCTAACGAGCAGTTATTCACATCAGACAGATAGGCTAACAAACAAATAAATATGCTTCCAAAATCTAACAATATTTAATATTTCTCCTGGAAAATCAAAACAAGGAAGGAAACAAAAGACAGTCCATAAATTGACACTGTGGGTACTAGCACTTGAATGAAATGTTTCAATGAAATTGAAGCAGGGTACATAATTGATTCTGAAAGTTAAGTTTGCTCTCCAAGTAACAATACAGAAGTTACTTCACAAACGAACAAATAAGAAAGAGAGATTCAGGGGACTGTATCTGTTTATAATACAGTGCCTAAACCAGGAAACATTTACCCACTTGAACACAGCAGCAGCCGATAGAGAAGGGGAGAACCACCACAATCATCTTACCTTCAGTAACTGTCCATCATCTGTTCCCAAAAAGAGAACTATCTGATTCAAAACAACCGTGCCATAAACAGCCACTAAACCAGAGTGAATCAAGGTAGGTAATTTCTTGATTGATCGTGCCTCCTGAAAATCACATATAAGAAAAAATTATCACAAAATCATTCACGTATACTGCAAAACATTAAGAAAAAGAATCCCTTGAAAGATTCTCAGAGAACTCAGCTTTAGAGAACACTTAGGGTATCATTTTAACTCTGACACAGTTTCAGAGCAACATATCATTGGAAACGGCACATGAAACGACTTCTTTTTTTTATACATAGCAACTGGTCACATCTGTGATAAAGATCACATCTACTGCAGGTAAACCACTGACCTCAGTGGGACACAGACTTGGCCTAAGAGCGGCAAGTTACTTTGCAATGGATTTTTTCTTTTTTCAAACAGCCCTTGGGTTAATTCTGAATTGCTAGTTCTTCTCAATGAAGAACTCATCACCTCACTGAACCTACTGTGAAGGCTACAGATACATTCAGTAATCACTTTAAGAGACATGCAAATATATCGAAGAAAGGAGCCACTTTAAGCACACAGACATTTGTGTGTGTGTACGTCAAAAAATGTTGAGCTTCATCCTCTCCTTTCTGATTTCTGACTTTACACTAAAGGAAGTTGAGACTTGTGTATTACACCAACATAAAATTCAGATAATGCAGTACAAAGTTCATGTCATGGAGATCACAAATGTGCAAACTTTAAAATCAACATGTTACCTACAATTCTCCATCCAAGCTGGAGGAAGTAAAGTGGCAAACACACGTAAGCAGCTCATGAAAGAAAACATTGCGCAGGAAATCTCTGTATCTTGTGGAAGGAAAAAACAAACCAAATAACCCCGACTGCAGATGAACAAAAGATGATTGCTGAAAGGAAGCCTTGATGTGTGAGAATAAGGTCATTTGCCAGGTGAGAGGTGGTCTCTGCCACAAACTACCTACAAGCCAAAGTATCTCCCTAACAAGCAGTAACTCAGCTCTGCAATCCTCTAATTGCTTTAAGTCAATCTCCATGGCAGATACTGCCAAAAGGGTGATACCACCTGCTCTCCAAACAGGTTCAATCCCAGACGACCTTACTTTCCCTTGCCTTCTATTAGTATAATGCTTTCCAGTGAGCTGAGTAAAGGACTGGAATTAACGACCGAGTTAAGCGCTAGAGAGTTACCTGTAAGTCCATCTACCTGTGTACCTAAATGTTCATTTGAGCCATTCTCCTCATCACATGAACATGCTGCATGGACACCAGTGCTGGCCCAAAGGAGTGGCAGGCATGGAGAGGTGGGGGGCAAGAGCTCAGGTAAGACCAAGTCCTTGGGAAAAAGCCCTGTGGGTCAGCTTACAAAGTCCAGAATCTCAGCCTCAAGGACAGATTTCTAAACCTACAGGAACCCTCTCATTGTGCAAGAACCTATTTCAATTAAATACACATACAAAAAAAAAAAAAAGGTATGAGAATGGACCATTAAAACTGACATTTTGCAGAAAGGTGAAGGCATTTCTCCAAGTTATGAAGCGCATCCACTACACAGTAACAGCTGAATTCAACTGTCTTGCATGCTAGGATGCTGGCTTAACCCCAAAAACTCTTTCCACATAGAAATAGATTTTTTTCTAAACTGCAATCGTAAGTCAATTAAAATCTTTTTCAGTCATCTGAACTATTTTAATTAGCTTGCCAGAACAGCCACTTGGAATAAAAGAAGACTTGATTAACTTTCATATTTAAAGATACTATTTTTTCCATGCAGCAGGAAAAAGACACTGGAACTGCCATTTACTGGCACAGAACTTCAGTAAAACCCACTTATGAAACTTCAGTACCATATTTTAGATATGGGAGGGAAAAAAAAGATTGTGAGCATTTTAGGGTGGGAAAAGTTAACTCACTTTTCTATTAGATCAGAAGGTAATAGAATTGCTGCACTAGCACACACAATGAGACTTCTCTCCCATTAAAGACTGTGAAGGTGAAGCTGTCAGGCTTTCATTCCATCAGAACTAGGATTTCTTTTTTCTGCAGTGCACAGTGTAGTAGTGTAAGGAAAACAAACTCCCCGAGGTTCCTTGCGGGCTGTACGATCAGATCACAGAAGAGCAAAGGACTCACCCAGCCTCTGAAAAGCTTTGCTGCCAGATTTTATTTTGACCCACATACTAGTAAAATAACTAGTGTCATATCAGTGCATCCTCCTCATCTGACTGAAGAACCAATACTGACAAGTGTGGAAGCCTCCTCCCCTTATTCTGCTTGCTAGAGGGAGGGTCAATGCAACATTGAGCTAATACAGAAAAGAAGAAGGGGAATTTAGACGGTGGACAGTCACAACAAAAATTTCCTTCTCACTTCTGCAACCTATTTCTCTAGCTTGCCCATTGCCTCCAGGGTGCAGCTGTTACTATTACTCCTTTTCCATGTGCATTTACTTTTTTTAACAAGCCCTTTACCTCTTCCAGTGTGACTAATGGGCTTAGAGCACTGTAGGGCCTTCCCGAGCTTTTTCTTTCACAGTGAAATCCATTCTTAAAATGCATTTACAGTCTAAACTTCCTTTGTACTTGAAGGAAGTACTCATCTCCATGATCATCTATCTTCCTATCCTGTCACATTTTCAGGTTCATATAAAATCAAAAAAAGCAAAAGAAAATACCATACTGTTCTAGAAGACCTTTCTTTTTTTAATTGTTCAGTTCTACCCTCTGTTCTATTCTACAGTTCCTCAAAATCTTGATGTGCACAGCTAAACCTAGGGATTTCCTGAGTTAACCTATATTTTGCTTTTAAGTTCACTTCACTATACTGTTTGGCTATTGGCATGAAAGGTATTTATTCTCACTTTGCATCTCATTTTCACATTTATCTCCGTATGATTCCAGCTGCAGCAACCATATTTACACTCCTACTTTCTGTCTTGATTTCTTCCTGATTATTTTACATTGCATGCCTCAGAGGGAAGGGAGCATTTTTAGCTTGCAGAGCCCTCATCATATTGCAGCTGGCCAAAAAGTGAAAATAAAGGGTTTGAGCATCAGAGTGAATTAACAGATGCAGCTATACAAAAGGACACAAGACTAGTCAACACTAGAACAATACATACATGTTTTTTCTTGGGGAAAAAACTTCTGGAAGCTCATTATTGTTTCTTAACTTCACCACCCTTCATCCACCTGCATTGATGATTATCATTATATCACAAGATAACAAACTCAAATACTGGTGCATGCAGTGAGCCTTTATTAGGGCTAAGGAATGAGTAGATGAACTGGTCTCAGATTTTATTTCCAGGAGGTTTTTAATTTGTGCACTGCATAGCAGGGTCTTCACAGAGATCGTGCAGAGGCAAGACCCTGAGCCTCATGATGCAAGACAGGAGGGACAGTCAGAGGCAATGCTTGAGCCAAGATGGAGAGGTTAGAAATTTGTGACTTCCTGTAGAAGTAGAAACACCCCTTTTCCATCCTCAGATTTAAGTTTATAGAATTGGTAAAGTGTTAAGGGAACCTTTGAAGTCAACTGAGCTTGAACAAAGCATTAGCAGAGAGCAAGAAGAAGCAATGGGTGACTCTAGTTGGAGGTTCCTAGCTGTGAAACATGAATACACATATCTGCTAAACAGCCATGCTGTTACAACAGGTTTCCTTTTTTTTTTTGGGGGGTGGGGGTGGTGGGGTGGTATCCATTACACTGGGGAGACTGACAATGATTTTCCATTCCTTGAACCACTGCCCACTGTTGCACATCTACGCAGACACCAAAGACATTGCCTACTGCACAGCAGAACTCCAGAGCTGTGGGGGCAAAGTGAATGAGATGGGACCTCAAGCTTTGTTAACCCTACAGGGTCAGTGAAAGGTGGTGCTTTTCTGGATTTGCTACTCACAAACTAGGAAGAACTGACTGGAGATGTAGTGATCAATGGCAGCCTTCACTACTGCCACAGTGAAATAACTGAGTTCAGGATCCTGAAAGTGGTGAGAAAAGAACAGCAGAGTACAGAGCTGGAGACCAGGCAGCTTTGTGCTGGAAAGAGAAACAAGGAACTAAGGAAGAACTGCCTGGACACATAGGAATGCCCAGGCTCACCTGGTTTTGAAGCTGGCAAGGGATGTTATGGGCAACAAGAATAGCTTCTACCACCAGCTGAGCAATAAAAGCATAATCAATGAAAATGTGCATCAGATGCTTAATAGGTCAGGTGATCTACTTACAATGGCTTCAGACAAGGCTCTGGACTTCACCACCAAGGCCTTGCGGTCCTCTGAACCCAGAGTTCGAGGAAGAGAGGAAGTACTTGTAGTGTAGGAGGATTAAGCCGAGGATCTCTTAAGAAATCTCAGTTTATAGAAGTGTCAGGAAGGCCAGATGGGATCTTTAAGAAGATGCAGAGAGACTGATGACACTGCAAGGCCATTCTCTCACATTTCTAAAGTTGTGGAGATCAGGGGAAGTCTCAAACTGAATAAAGGCAAATACTGTACTCATCCTCAAAAAAGCCAAGGATAACCTAGGAACTATATACTGGTCAGTTGCACTTCTTTCCTGGAAAAATCATGGAGCAAATCCTCTTGGAGGCTATTTCTGGACACAAGAAGAAGAAAGTGACTAGGAAAAGCCAGAATGGATTCACCAAGGATAAATCACACCTGATCAATTCGAGGTATTTAAAAGATATGTAGATGTAAGCACTTAGGGGTATGGTTTAGTGGTTCACCACCTTCTGTGATGAAATGACTCAATTTGTGGGGGACGGGAGAACAGTGGACGTCATTTACTCTGACTTCAGCCAGGCTCTTGACACCATTTCCTACAGGATCCTTGTATTCAAGTTGAGATGTTACAGTTTAAACAGTAGGACTACTGGATGCACTGAAAAAAATGGATGGATCACCAGGCTCAAAGACTATTGGTTAATGGTTTGTACTCTATCTAGTCACTGGTTACAAGTGGAGCTCCTCAGGGCACCTATCCTGGGACATGTCTTGCTCAGTATCTTTATTAATGACCTGGAGGAAGACAGTGAAAGCTTGTAGGTTAAGCTTGAATGATATCAAAATGAGTGGATGTGCTTGACTGCAGGGCTGCCAGTCAGAGGGACCTAAAGAAGCCAGAGAAATGGACCAAGAAGAACCCCAAGAAATTCAACAAGGATAAATGCAAAGTCCTGCACCTGGAATGGTCTAACCCCCTGTGATCGTACAAGCTGAGGTCCTGGAAGGCAGTAGGCTGAATAGGACAGCCATGCAGCAGCAAAGGTTAACAACACCCTGAGCTGTATCAAGAGGAGAATACAGACCCAGATTGATCAAGGAAAGCAATTATTCACCTTTGCCTGGCACATGTTCAATTCTATCTAGGATACTGCACTCAGTTCTTGGACCCTCCGTACAGCACTGATCTTGATAAATTGGATTTCAGTGGCTGGTCACCATGATGGTTGGAGCCCAGAACATCCACCCTATGAGAAAAGGCTGAAAGAACTGGGCTGGTTCAGCCTACAGAAGAGACAATTTCAGAAGGACCAGAGAAACAGACCCAGGAATAAACTGCATGCAGTACCAGATGTATGTAATGATGCAAACTGGAACAGGGGCAGTTTCTAGTGGACAGGAGATTAAAATACATCACTATGAGGACAATTAAGATGAGAGATTGTACAGGCTCCATCCGTGGAAGATTAAGATCCAACAGGACAAAGCCCAGAGCAAACTTGTCTGATCTCAGAGCTGACCTTACTTTGAGTAGGGGGCTGGAATGGAGGCCTCCTCTGAAATTCCTTCCAACCTGAAAGACCTGGTGATTCCTAGGAAGCAAAATTCAAGAAGCCCCAGACTCTCAGAAGTTTCCAGTAAGAACATCTGGTGAAGTCAGAAGACTAAAAGCAACTCTTTTTACTGGCAGTGTGAGAATTTACAAGTCTCCAATGGTTTACTCTTAACACCGAACAGGAATGAACTGAAAACTCATTGTAATCAGAGAGAACTACTCACTTCAGAAACGTTAACTCTAGAGATCTATCAAACATCAGATGAAATACTAGCAGTCTGGTAATACACAGGAGATGACTTTGCTACCAGAAAATTAATTACAGAATCAATTTTGATACCAAATGATATTTAGAACTCTGTAATTCTTTCCTTAAATAAAAGACCATGAATCATTTTGGAATGAGTTACCACACAAATTCAAATGTCACTCCTGAAAATTAATGGCCGTGATTAAACTGATGCGGCTCTGTTGACTTCAAAATCTCACTTCAGTAGAGGTTTTAACTGCTAAGATTTGTCCTTGGATTCCAAACTAAGCTCAATAAATTAAGGGGCATATACCAACCCACATATTTATCACCTACTGAAAAATGCAAAAAATGGAAGAACAGACTGTTTCATATCTTTACTTGCATTAAATAGCAGATGAAAATCCAGCCAAGACATCTTATCATTTAGTAACTATCACAGCTACTTAGCCTTTGCACATCATAAAATAAACATTTTGATATTAACTACAGCAACAGGTATATGCCTGACACTTTGTTTTATTTTATCCCCGAAAAAACGCAGAATCCTTTTCTTCCCATGCGACTTTTTTTAAATGGCAAAACTAATCTCCAGATTTGCCACTGTGGTTAGGTAACATACTACAACACCTTCTTGTTGATGTCCTCTAATTTGAGCATTTCTCCTACTCATCTGCTTGGCTGTGATCCACAAGCTCCTGGGATCTCTGGAAGAGATCTGAGATTCTAGGAGCACCCGTTCAGCCACTGAACAACAGAAGAAAATTTTTCTTAATGTTCACTAGCTACTGAAGCAAGTTCGTGGCAAATTCCAGTATTCCCCCTATGTATTGATTAAGGAGCTTCAATTTCACAATTGTGATTCACCAAAAATGTTTGTTAGTACTCAGTCAGCTTTCTAAAAAGAAATGGAAAATGAGATTTGGCAAATTCACATTTATTAACTAGGGAAATTGTGAGGAAGATGCACTTACATACATGCAGGTTGTACTTGAGAGTCCCTTAACGCCTACACCTCAACAATGTGGGTATGTAGATACACTCAAACTAAGAGATACGTGGAACAGAGGAAAACAAATTGAACATGAATCCATAAAATGTTTTCGAAGTAGTTTCATCTAAGACACCATCTGCTTCGTGCTAGTTAGGGATCATGTCTCTGGGAATCCAGTACTCTCTATGTCCAGAAGAAACACATCCAACTAGGACAAAATGCTTTCTGCACACTACTGCATGAAACAGAATTAGCTAGCTCTCACACGGAGCAACTCCACAGAATTTGTAGCAGTCACATACTTCCTGATAAAGTTGATAAGCAAGAATCTTAATGACAAATTTGCAACAACAGATGCAAATATAGCACTAAAACTTCATGCAACTGTCAACTCTGGCCTAAGCAGCAATGCGAGGCTAAGGAGATTACGCACCTACAGTAAGTTCCTACAGGATGTGGAGCAATTTGGTTGCAATCCAATGAGGTACTCAAATTCATGCTTAACTTTAAATGCATGGGCATGAAGATGATGGAACTACTTATATGCTTAATGTTAAATATGCCTTTAAGTGCTTTATTGGGTTAGGGCCAGAAAGCTCAGTACCTTACAGGCATGAATTTGGAGTAGAACATACAGCAGAGAATTTAGGCCCACAGATACCTTGGGCTAAGTCCCTCTTGCACTGTACTATTGAGAAGCACAGCGCCAACAGCCAGTGCCAACACAGTGCAAATACAAGCAGCTGTGTGAATGCAGACAGGTAGAGGATGTCTTGCCTAAAGGTAATCAGAATAATTACATAAGTCTGAAGAATGACATCAGAAGGAAAACAAAGTGCCACTACTCTCTAACGTATATTCTGACTACACACTATATCCCTGCAGTGAAAAACATGTATTTTCAATTCCTACATAAACTGACAGACCGTGTCTGCAATCTGTGTACTTCATCGCATCACCTGAGCTCCAGAATTCAAGTGTACCCAGCAAAGAAGGGTAAGACCCACAGCAACCTACAACACATGGCATCTGCAATGCAAAAGTCAGGCTGCCATTCAGCATGGTCCACCCACCACAAACACTGTACAAGTCTTACACCCCAGGCACTGCCAACACATTCATTTTGCTCAGTTCCAACACTGTTGTTAGAAGACTGGAATTTAAAGCACATGTTCAGTACTGTCCCTTGCTGCTATATCCTACACATTGTACTACAATGTACTCATGACAGCTTGGTGCTACAAGGCACTCCTTTCGGGCCAGAGCCACTGCTAGCTACTACACACACTTTGTCCACAAGCTGCACACTGACAGAGATGTGCTGCACATCATCCTCCTGCCAGTTCTGGAGACTACATGCTTCTGAGTCCAAAAAGAACATGTTCCACATTTGCACGGACTCCTATGATTTGGTGAGAGACAGTAGAAGAATCTGGTCTAAACAACCCAGAAGCAGCAGCATATGGGCTTGTCATCTCCAAACTTACTCTGCAATAGCCTAGCCTAACCTTCTGTAGTATGAAAAACATTAAAGCTGAACTACATGCATTTATTTCTATGTTTATACACCATAAGCACATATAATTAGCTTAAAAGGGAACCTAATTAGCCACATAATGTTATAGGCCATATTACTACACAACACCCAGATGTCCTGCTATCTTACAAGATCTATCTTCCCTGTCAGTGGTAAACTGTATTTATTGTGCCAAAATATCAT
Organism: Loriculus beryllinus; assembly: GCA_039877255.1. NCBI lineage: Eukaryota > Metazoa > Chordata > Aves > Psittaciformes > Psittacidae > Loriculus > Loriculus beryllinus. Next base: position 33,714 of record JBCJKH010012300.1, read on the forward strand.
AACTAATAACATCACCATAGCTAGGGACATAATGTTAAGCAAACAATCCTTTTAATCACCTTTACAGTTTAATCACCTTTACATCAGCACTGTACCCAAATATAATTTACATTTCCAGGAATGATGAGCCTTTTGGGACATGAAAGCAACTTTGGAGTTACAGGAGTCTGATCTGAATCAAACTAATCCATAAACAAGTGGATTGTTGATTTTTCATATTCACGCACTGAGAGGCAATAGTGATGAGGGGCTGAGAGGAACACTGGTCAGACACAGAAATATCCACCTTACCTTTACCTGCATTTACTGTATGAAATCCATGAGAGTCTTCCGTCTTCTATTTTTTGGTTTGCAAGCTCAGAAAGCACCTCCTGAGGAAACTCCATGAGTAATAAGGAAGAAATAATGAAAACTAAAAATCCAGCCAGATAGGTATTTTGGGGTAAGGATGAGACTTCAAACTCATTCAGTAAGTCTGCCTTGTGAGAGCATGTAAACCATGTAGTAAGCTATAAACTGGCATTGTAAATCAAAGGTTTGGCTCCAGCTCTGTTGTAAGAGTTTCATTATTTACTTCAGCACAGTTGTTTCATCCACATACGGGATTCTCATTTATAACTATGTCCTCTAACACTGGCAACAGTCTCACAGCTCACTAGGAAGATGAGCACAATGAAGCACACGTGCCCTCCTGTACTCTGCATTCGGAAGAAAAAACCTCAGCACTGTGCTCCACTATGGGATAGGTTTGGGAAGCCAAGGAGTGACAGTACACCTACACCACATGTCTTCCACAGAGTTTTCAATAAACTCCCATTGCAACACAGCAAGGATTCAGGGGTTAAGCTGCAAAGTGCCTTAATGGTGGGGGAATTGCAAAAGGCCAGGGCTTGCTTTATGATGGCTTGCTTGACCCCCTACCATTCTCACTGATACTTTCCAGTATTGCTCCTTCAGCCACAGCTCTGGGAAGACTTCTGAGTGTGACTTAAAAGCACAGGCAGGCCTTGCAAGAGCACTTTCTTTGCCTGAATCATATTTTTAGCTTCTTGAAGTTATTTTTTAGTTCATTTCTTTACTATTTACCAAGGCCACAGCAAAGCTGGTAGCCTTGCCCACCCTGCCGCCCTCCATGTGCCCAGCTCACCCTTAAAAGGAGGAAGGAGTTGAAGAGTGTGTTACCAAAGTAGGTGACATGGGGATCTCCATGTGATACCACTGCCTGGGAAAACGTAACCACAACAACAACAAAGACCTACTGCCTACTGCTGCCTGCTGTGCATATGGGTTTGGGGAAGGGGGTGGCTGCAAGCCCTCTTGAGCAAGGCCAATCCTGGGAGGTTTGGGAAACACCTACCACCAAACAAGCAACCATAAATAACTAGTGAGCAATGGGGATAACAATACAGACAGCTCAACGCACAGGAGTCAATTTGATGGGCTTTTTTTCATTTCTGATGTAGCTGCAATGACATGAGATGTGAATGCACAGAATTAGGTAGGAAATGTTTTATCTAGCCTATATGAAAAATACAGTGAAGTACAACTAATCATTGCCAGAAAAAGGCACATGGAATGGTGAGCCTGAGACTCAGGCTCAGCCCAGGATGCCCTCAGGTGTTCCGTCAGACATGTCTTTCCCAAGATGTAGGTGGGAATGACATGCCAGGATTTGCTAAGGGGTCAGATTTTCAGAAACAGGGCTGGAGAAATCACTAGGGCTGATATGACAAACCTGTTGCAGCTCTGAAGCTCCCCAACGAACTTCATGTGCCTTCAGGTCAGAGACACCCAAATGACTCATGCACAGTGACACCAGCCACAATAACAGCATTACCCACGGCGTGCAGAACAAGTGATTAGCAAAACGATGCCCAGACTTACACAACTATTCCCATTCATGACAAAGTGCGTGGACGCGCAGGCTTGCTCCTTCATCTCCTCCATCCCAAAGATGCAGACAGCAGTGGCATTCCAGGCCTTGGCATCCTGTTTGTAGAGGAAAACACCAACCCACCAGCCCCGCTCGCCCTGGCGGATGAGGCTGGAGGAAACAATGAGAGTCCTGCACCCGCAGTCCAAATACACATGCCCTTGCAAAGTAAGGCCACCCTCTGAGGGGCGCAGCTGGCGCAGGACAGCCATACTCGGTGGCTCCGTGCTGTTGCCTGCCCTGGCCTTCAAGGTATAGTAGGGAAAGAAGAGGTGGTCCCCCCACTGGAGAGCGTCAACAAAGTGCAAAGGCTCGTCCTTGCGCTTGATGATGCCCAGCTCCTCCTTGGACTCCAGGTTGTTCATGCTGCGCACCGTAATGACGGTTGCCTTGTCCGACTGCGAGGGCTCGCAGCCCAGGTAGTTCCCATAGCTGCCAGTCGAGTAGGTGGCCGCCACGGCCAGGTACCAGGCGCCAGCCAGCTGGAAGACGACTCCAGCGGTGGAGCCGTCGGGCAGGCAGCTGACCACCTCGCTGCGGTTGAAGCGCTGCCGGTAGGCCGGCTGCTCCCACACCTCACAGGTGCCATCCTTCTGGGTCCAGCCAGCCAGCAGGACACCCTTCCCGCCGGCCTCCACGTAGGGCAGCAGCAGGTTGCTGCGCATGCCGGGGGGCTCCCCGCAGACCTGCCCCGCCGCCGGCGGCACCACGCGGTGGCGGAGCCGCAGCTCGGGCCGCAGCTCGTAGAGGCAGCTGCCGCCCGCCACCAGCACGCCGCCGCGCGCGGTGCCGTCCAGCTTGGTCATTACCAGGCCGGTCACGCCCGCGACGTCACGGAACACCT
>JBCJKH010012301.1:0-19778 GCA_039877255.1 Loriculus beryllinus
AAAAATTATGTCTGTCTGTCTTGAGGAGGGAAATGGGTGCACCAGAAGACTTTCGCTTGCTTCTGCTTTCCATGGGCTGCGGCTGTAATCACTGGAGCTAAAAACCTCTCCTTTTTCTTGCAGCTGGGACTTGGAGATTAACAAGGGCAATAGTGCACCAAAGGGATATTGAAAAAAAAAAGCTGTTAAGGCTGTATCTTTACCCTAACCTATAGAGCAGTGTAGCTGCCATCCAGATGGCACATGCATCTTAGGAAAGGGCTAGCAACAGGTACTATGCCTAAGAACACTTTTTCTTCTTTCTGACAAATTATTTGCCTTAAATGTTGTGAGATTATACCTCATGGCCAGTGAAAATGGAGTAATTTCTAGTGAGAGTAGGTTGATGTGAAAATCATAAAACATGTTCCAGTGAAAGAAAACACATCTCATGCATTTCAATAGGAACATCACTTGTTTGCTATGTGTAACCTTGCTCTGAGCTGTGCTATTTCTGGGTGATGTTTCATATTCCTATACATTTTTAAGGTTTTATTTCAGCAAGTTTTAGTTGGTCTGTCTTAAAACACTAGAAGCATGTGATAGTAGAATTTTCTTAGTCTAGGCTGGAACATAGTGTTGTTTTGTTACACATGATTTTTCTCTTTTGGCCTAGAACCTTAATTCCCATTCCACTGGAATTTCACAGTAAAGGTCTTAACGATATTTGGTTTTGCTTTTAAAAGCAGTTCAGGGTCAGACCACTGTGCCCTGCCTCTGCTTTGCGAGATATTGGAAAGAATGCTTTTAAAAGTGGAGAAACTCTTAAACATTATGAGCTTGATCTTTTGCAGGTTGAAGTCAATGACATCTAACTACAGCTAAATTACTCCCAGTACCACTACTTTTCCAATAGATCCAAATCAGACATGAGGTAAGAAAAAGCAAGCGACTACTTTGTTTATACTCACTTATACAACATCTGAATTCTGTCCAGTTCCCTCTAGTCTACCAAGCTAATTGCATAGAATTTGTTCTAGACTTTTCATTTTATTGTTTACAGCGTGAATTGCCTTTCTTTCATGTAACCGTCCCAGAAAAAGGTATTGTGTCTGAGAGGCAGTGTAATTGTGTTTTCAATTACCCCACATGGTAGTGCATCATCATCTATGCTAGTCTTTTTTTTTTTTTTTTAAAGACAGTACACAAAGGACATAAAGAGGCTGAAATAAAATAGAGACTATTTACTGCTGATCTATTTTGTATCTGAATGGAAGAACAAAGGTAGCCTGCTTTACTAATTTTAAGCACCAAAACTATTCACCTCTGTCACTGCCTAATATGTGATATAGTAACATGCATACTGCAGCTTTTTTGAATTTGGTGTTGTGACTTGGACATATGGCAGCCAAAAGCATTTGTTTACCCCTTCTTCAAATTTCAGGGGCCTCTTCTTCTCTTCAGAAAAATGATTTTCATCTGCTAAGTACAATTGCAACTGTCTTAAGCTACAAATTATGGTTATTTTTTTTTTTCTAATACTAATCACTTCATCATTATTTCTGTCACATCTTTAATAGTTGTCCTTACTGTACGTGCTAAACCCAAGCAGTTTCACATGCATAGGGCTAGGACTTATAGCAATAACTGGTTGGGAATTCAAATGTCTTAAAACCAATGGCTACCATGATCAGTTGAAAGAATCCAATAGATTTTTAGGGGGTTTAGATTGAAGCCTTAATTGACTCCACTTTTAGAGGGCTGAGATGCTTTATGGGTACTTAGCTTGGAGACCATGGGAGATATTGTCTGGGACTCAACTGTTTAAAAATGGTTGGCAAAATGGAGATACCCTAAAATATTAATTTCTCTAGAAAGTTATGTGCAGTGTATTGAAGGTAAGAGTGTAAGGCAGGAGTACAGAGAAGGTTTGATTTAGAGCTTCTCATCAGGATAACAACTTCATGATGCTTACAACTGTCTCATCTGTTTGCCTTTGTGGATCATGGAGACTTCTAGAAACCAGACAGCAAGAGTACACAGTATTAAATACTGCAAAACTTGAAAAGGGTTGGCTCTAATGTTTACAGAAAAAGCATAAGAAAGGTTTCCTTATGGCTTTCTTAACAAAATGTCTTTGGGCTGCACTCAGTAGGCTATTTTATTTTATTTTACTTTATTTTATTATATACAGTCTACTACAGTACAAAGCTTCGTCTGCCATTTCTTTCTGGTGACTGTTGGGGTGAGAACACAGACTGCACTCTCCTGCCTCAGAATTTTGGAGGTTTTTTTGTTTGCTAAAGCTCCTTTTGTTTGCTAATGCTCTCTGCTTCTCCCTTCTGTTCTCCATTCCACAGCCATGGCTGGGGAAAAAATTTATGCTCATCTGTGTCTCTCTGGTAAAATCAACTACTAAGAAAAAGCTCCAGTGTTCTATAAAAATAACTACTTAATAATAAATTTGTGTATGAGATCATATTTTTATCTGAAAATAAGTATAGGAGTTCTTTACATTTAAAAAAGTGGCAAGCATTATATAAGGAAGAAAGGATACCATTGCTCAGCAAGTAATAATACCTTTTGGGTTACTTGGTACCACAGAGAAAAGGAAGGTAGAAAAAGCAATTGTCCTTTAAAGTCATTTCCACAGATGTGCTTTATAAAAATAAAGTACTGGGCATGGCATTATTGTCACCTTATAGCATCCTTAATGTAGGGATTGTGACCTAGTTAGTGAAAACATATTGCAGAAATTCTGTTCAGCACAAGCTGAAGTAATTTGATGTAAGGCTGTGAAGGCTCTTGTATACTTTTCTTGGGAACATGCAAGTGCTGTACATAAAAATATTGCAGTATCTGCATGTAATTGTCATCTGTATGCTAAAAATAAAATCTAGAGATGACTGCCAAAGAAGTCAGTGGAGAGGTGCAATCTTAAGGGTGTGAGTGAAAAGTAACATCATAAATTCCAACCAAATAGGTGATTTAGCCTGGGGATATATCCTGTCATGTCCTGTTCTTCCTTCCACACGCTGCTGTGCAGGCAGGCTTTTGCAGAGTGTTAACTGTGCAGTTAGCCTTTTCCTCTACATGGTAGACCCCTGCTTTCCCTTCCTGAGGAACAGCATCATGGTAAATTCAGGAGGCCAGGGAATACAATAGGTTTACTCCCGCGGGAAGTAAAACCTAAAAGAAATTATTTTATCACTTTCTCCTTTCTTGTATTCAGACCATCCCTGAGCAAATTTTCTTACATCAGTAAAAATGAGAAAGGATGTTGGCTCTGAAATTTTAAAGTGCTACTGAATACCACTGCAGTCTGGCTAGCAACCTTTAGTCTGTGGATCTGACTCCTGCCACCCTCCTAGTTCTTGTCTGGACAAACAGCAAGTTTTCCCTCCTTGCATTACAAAGATCTGACCCCCAGCAGCTGACATCCACAATAGCATGCTCTGGCAGGCTGAAGCTCCTCAAGGGATGCATTTCATCTGTGCAGCCGCATGCGGATTGTTGCTGGTTTGTACAAAGCTCACCATATGACAGACTGCATCTTACTTTCTCCAGGCCCACACAGATGGTGTGAGTGACTAACTGATGCCTTGACTTTGCACAGCCTACACACTGATGTCATAAGAAAAGGCTAATACCTCTGAGGTGAGTCTCCTTATTTGTTTGTATTCCAACAATAACAGTGGGAAATGCAACGACGAGGAAGAAATTAATAGAAGAAAAGCTCAACTTCTTATTAGGAGCAACTGACATAAAATGTGATGTGTAACCTAATGAAAAGAATCATCGATATTAGTTAGGTATTTTTTAAATAAATGAATCATTAGATGACAAAGCCCATAAATTGATTCATAAATTTGCTGGCACTGTGAAAACACTGAGATTATTCTGTCTGAAAAATTGCAATTCAATTATGAATGGAAATAACAGCTAAAATACACCATTCCTCTTGGCTAAGATGCTAGTGAATCTTACAAAATAGACTTCTGAGCACTCAATTATAAGCATCCTTGTGAGTATAATACATGCACAGAAACATATGCACTAAAAATGCCAGCAGGCCACCTTGATTTCATGTAATAAATTGCTATCATTAATTGCAATCAATTTGACTTTCTGGTATTTGGTGGAAATGATTTTGTTATTGTTTGCTTACCAAGTTTTTCTGTTGATTTTACAAGCTACTTGTTGACTTCAGTGAAATGACTCAAGGTGTGCAATTAGTCAGAATGAAAGCCCTTAATATTTATGGTAATAAAGTTAGCCACGTATATTTTGCTATTTTTTCCTGTAATGAAGCACTCCTAGGTGATGGATGAGTTTGCAATTGGTTGCTGTTGCTGAGGTAATCTGCAATAGTATCATCTTTAAAGAATAGTTTTGTATTAAGAGTTCTGTGATGAGAGTTGTATGAGTTTTCAAAATTGTTTCAGTTTTTCAGCTGTTTTGTCAGAAAGGAATTCATGTAAGCTTGAAATTGATCAGCTGAAATTTTGCCTCATTTCAAACAATTTCAGGGAAAGTCTTGTGACTGATTTTGTTATAACATGAAACTTGTCCAGATGCTTCAGAACAGTGTCAGTTAGAACTTCTATAGTGAAGGGCTGGAGAATTGTTGAAAAGAAGATACCACACAATGCAAAATTGCCTCTCTTTTCCTTTGTTGTCATCCTTCAACCCTGAGGACAGCAGAGCCCAAAGTAATGTGACATTGTGGAACAGTGTCAGGTTCCCTGGGCTGGTTTGTGCCGGGAAGCAAGGGCTGTGGGGTGGCCTGAAGAGCAGAGCTCCCAAGCAGAGCTGCCGGGAGATTGTCAGGTATTGCCTGTTGTATGTAGGCAGGCGTGTCAGTGTGATGGTGATGGGCGATCTCCTAGGACTGGAGACTACCACTATGCCAAGAGAGTGGAATAGGCAGTTGGGAACTACTGTGAGGAGGGAAAGTGTTAGGAGAAAGGAAAATTAAAAAAGTCTATGAAAAAACTAAGCTACAGGGTTATGATGATTGGTCAGGGAATGAGAACATAGGCTTTGAAGTTCAAAAAAGAAGGCAGGGATTAAGAAAAAGTGGGGAAATTAAACCCATCTATTGAACACATGGCAAGAAGCCGTAGTGAGATGCAAAGGAAAAGTAGTCCAGAGGATAGTGCTTGGCATGAGGAACTGAGGAAAGATTTAGAAACAGACTAGAAACCTGGGCCTGAAAGCAGGGGAGGAAAAAGAAACAGGGTGGGGACAAAGGATGAGGAGACCAGACAGGCTGGGGGTGGAGGGTGGGGCAGTCAAAAGAAAGGAAGATGAGTCTGTGCCTACTTCAGTGTCCTCTTGGTTTTCATTCCTGAGTCTGGGGAGGATTACACAGCCTTTCCCTTCCTCTGCTGTCAGAAGACTGTGAAATCCACTGATAACATGCGTACACTGACCCCTACTACTGCCCCTCAATGTCATTGGGGGATAACCTTTTAATGTCACAGAGTGATTGTGGCCTGTGGCAAAGCTAGTGGTTCCAGCATTATCTGCTATTATTAGTGATAGCCCCCTTAGGCTATCAGTAGAGAATTCGTGGGGTTTAAATTAAAGGAGAATGACAACATTAACAAACACTGCTTCAGAGCAAACAATCAGTTTGGTAAGGGCACGTGTAACTCTTGCTTTTCACCCTTAAGTCTCTGTCACTTAGAGTTTGCACTTTCAGCATTCTCTTTAAGGTACAGCTACCTTTTCTTGTGTGGTGTTATAATCTTACAGTGGTTTGTGAAGAAGTTTTCCCAAATGCCATCTGAAGTATGAAATGGCTGAAATTTGTGGCTACAATTGCACAAGGCGGAAGAAGGTCACATTAATGGCAGACCAAACTTCCTCTTTAGTATTAACTGGTGGTTCTTTCAGCAGGTAATAAAGCTTCTGCAGAGAAAATTAACATGTAACAGTAAAGTAAGAACATGTCCTACCACTTTTTGGATTGTCTGCTGTCATGTCTGTAAGCAGTGATATCTTTATGTAGCTATTTGATTAGTAGCGAGAGCCAAAATCTGTTTGCACATTCATTTGCTATTACTGGTATAAGGACTATACAGCAACACACAAACCCTTTTTGATCTTCAGGTTGTTTTCAAAGATGAGCATATTCTCATAAAGAATTCTTTCACTTGATGCTTGATGGAAGACTACACTTGATAAAATTAATGAAGGTGTAACAAAGTGGTTCACTGATTTTTCCTCAGGGGAAAAAACAAATGTGAACTAAATAGTGATTATCGTGTAATGAGTACTGCTTTTGCATAGAAAAAAACAGATCACTGAGCAATTTAACTTCCCAGATGCTTGTATTAATTATTGTAGGTCAGTTTTGAGATAATATCCTGGACAGTGTTGGGAAAGCAACTTTTTGGCAGATAGCATTCTATTTTGGCACGAGGACAGCAGATTACAGTTTTTTAAACTACCATGAATAAACGCGCTAAGCATCTCTCCAAGAAACAAACAAGATTTCACAAGAGCCATTTGGCTTAAGTTGCACTTACAGTACTTGTAATGTCAGATAACGCAGGAGATGTCGGTTAATGTGCAGTAACGGTAAACTTAGAGACATACAGGAATAGTTTAATGGCTGAGAAAGGAGAGAATTGCAGAAAGTGTTCCACCTATGCCAGCTGTTGCATGGGTGGATGTACTGGGCTGTGGTGGAACAATAGCAGCTATATCCACCCCAGCACTAAATGCTGCCTCAAAGTCATTTGGGATAGTTCTGCCTCCCAAGAATTTAAAGCTAATACAGCACAAGGGACTGCATAATTTATTTGTGCTTCTCATAGCATTCCAGGGCTTGTCTCTCCTTTCTCAAATAGCAGTGTGCTGATATTCTGTACAGTAAACTGTTTGCAAGAGGTTTAACATGTTGACTGCGCTACTGGAATTCTCTTTGTGTTCTGCATGTGACGCTTGGTCTGTGACCTGCTGCTACATGGTGTTACGCTCTGGGGAGCCCTACAGTGAGGCCTAGGTTTGGGGATCCATGGAAACCATCCTGAAACAAAGAGAAAACAGATGGGAGAGTGGTTGTGACATTCTTTCTGGAATACTATCAGCACAGATTTCTACTGAGAGAGAGCATTTTGGGTTTGTTTTGGTTTTGTAGGTTTTTTTAAATTATTATTTATTTTTACTATTTTCTACTTGCCAGCTAACATATTGTGCAGAAGTAATGCAGAGCAAGATTTTGGTTGAGCAACCAGTAGAAACTAAATTCGTAATGCAGTAAAAAACATTCCTTTTATTTTTCTTTGTAACATCTCTCTGATCTCATCTTTCCTTGCCCTTAAATGTGAAATGATGAAAGCTGCATGATGTGGTAACTCCTGTTCCTTGGGAATAATCTGTCTTTGCCGTATTACATTCCTCCATGAAGTTAGTCTGGCCTTGTGCTGTAACATACCAGTGAATGGAAAGAGTATTTTCCTCACCAACACCTATACTTTAATTTCCAGTTGCAGTCCTGTGAATAATTTAGCATTCTCCAGAATTAGCCCATATGGAAGCTATGGATCTTATGATTCTTACAAGACAAGAGCCTAACTTAAAAGAGGATGAAGAAGATCTGCAACAGATCTTCTAATATTTTTGATCACTTGCTAGGCAGTGTAACACAGCAAGAGAGAGAATTTTTGATTGGGAGCGGTTTGTAGTTGATGTGGAAGTGCTTAGAGTTAAAATTGTTAGAATTGTTGCAAGTAGACTTGCTGCAATGGGCTCTTGGTGGCCCTGCTTGAGCAAGGGGGGTGAAACAGATGATCCCCAGAGCTGCCTTCCAGCCTCAGCTATTCTGTGTTATGTGAAAATCCACTTCTTTAAAGTTTGTATGTGCTCTGTTCAAATTGGTTAATGGGTTTCTTAAACAACAGTAACGCATACACATATTGGCTACATTTTTGTATCTGCCTCACAAGCACTGATTTTCCCCCCACTGCAGGGAAAAAGGTCTCCCTATAATCTCCTAGTGTGTGTCCAAGCATTTCCAGTGCAACAGCAACAGCTTTACCTGTAGTAGTATCATGGAACTGAAACTTGTTTTTAGTCATAAGCAGGGGATAAGTTACTTTGAGACAACTGACAGGACTACTGACTTCACATAAAGATCTTTAAACTGCCTTGATGCAGAGCCCATGCTGGGGCAGCTTGACCACCACTACCCTGGAGCTAGGAAGGACAGCTGGACCACTGACATTTTCAGCCATTACCCTTCCAAGTGACATGGCAGCAGGAGAGGTAAATACCTAAATCATGATCTGACATTTACAATGTGGTGCTGTGTGAAAGAAACAGGTTTTTCTGATTGTGCTCACTAAGGAATGTCTTACCTTAGTAAATCTGGGTTTCTTTGAAATCCAATATTAACTCAACTCTGAGTTCTTGATGTTTGATTTCAGAATATTTATATATATTTTATTAATATCATCAATTTTTATACTGACATTGTTTATTTTCTTAGCCTGGAATAATTTTGCTAATTTATAAATATTAATCTATATAATGTGGATACAGAGAGAGAGCGTGACTGTGTGTCTATATACATATCAGAAAGGAGAGTGGTGATTTTGCTAATTCTGAACTCTAACATCCATAAATATTTGTACTCGGAACACTATTTCTTGTTTCTCATAAGTTCAGGTCACTACTGTATCTCATACATCTGCAATAGCTGTCTCTGCTTCTAGACAGTTCAATTCTTTTTCCAAGTGCAATTTTGGACCGTAAAAAATTTGATTTCCTTCCAATTTAAGCCTTACTGGATTGTTAGTCCTCTTATCTTCAGTCATCCTTGGCTGTTATGTTTCCAGCATCAACCGTTTGTAAAGACAACCCAAAACAACACTTTGGTGATCTGTGTTCATATTGATTAAGCATATATTCAGAAAATTTTATGTTAAAGACCTAAACAACTGTCCACTTATGCTTTATAGGAAGAGAGTACTCTTCTGAACTGGAATGGAGACTAGAAGATGTTTATAATACAGAGGAGATATTTTTTCTACTTTTGATTTGATTTCTTTCTATTATCTGTACCAGAAAAAGGAAGAAATAAGCTTTGGCTAAAAAAAAAAATATATATAAAGTGGCATAAAGTAATCAGGAAGGTAAATGAAAAGCTAGGCTTCTGTTAGAGATTGTTTTTAAAAAGTGGCCATCCAAGACTTTCTCAATATGCATTGATACTTAAAGTACGGAAATTTTTTCTCATAAACTGCACTTACAAAAGTAGATGGGCAAAAATTGAGACTGCTTCCTATGGTAACTATTATTTAAAAGGAAAATTCAGGCTGTTATAGACTGATTTGTGGCTGTGTGTTTCTATTATACAAAGCAGCTGAAGCATGCATTTAAGTTCCTGAGTGAGCCTACGAATATTAGCTCAGGATATAAATATCTAATGAAAGACAGTTGATGGTGAAAGAACTAAGAATTCTGGGGTCATAAATGGCTACTGAATTATTAAATTCATGCTCAGACTTTGAAGGAAAGAAATGTTTCCAAAATTAAGCAGTATTCCAAAGCATGTGAACTCATAGATAAATAATTCACTGAAAGGTTAAGATACTTACCATATTTCATCCATCCAGATGTCTGCCTGGACTTCCTGCACAAGAGCCATTCTCTCACATCCATGTTGTTCTTCTCTTGAAGGGACCCCTGAGGTGGATTTATTCAAGGGCAATCAACATCATGTGTACCATGTGATTTATTTTTGTAAGCTGGAGGAGATATGTAGAACAGAAAATTGTAACATCCAGAAAGCTAGAAGGAAAAGAGGGAGAGAGAAAGAGAGAATGCTCTTTCCTCTTTGCAATCCCAGTACAACTCTGTTTTTCACAAAACTGCCTTTCTCTCACTTTGCAAGCCTCTCTTCCTGCAGGGTTATTGAGTGGAGAAGTAGCCTTCCCTAATGCTAAGAGTTAAGCAAGTAAGACTGAATTGGAAGAACTGCAACCCACTATCAGAGAAGCCTGCCTAAATCTTGGCTGAATATAAGGTTTCTTCTCACTGTGTTCTTGAGATTGAGGAGAGAGTGTGTAGTGTCATGTTGATATATCTTGATTTGGAGAGCATGAGGCTTACCCTGAACGAGGCCAGAAGACATGAAGGCTATTCCCAGCTCTGATCTGGCACTCCCCAGTAGGGCGTTACTGGCTGCCTGGCAGCTCCTGTGTTCCTATAACCAGGGGCCTGACTGCTAGCACAACACTGATGTCAAAAATGCTTACAGAAGATTTGGCTGTGAGTGCCAAAGTCTATGGAGGACATTTCCTTTGACAAGTGAATGTCTTGAGAATTGGGTGAGAGGCATTCAGCATTGATATATGCTGGTGAAGTGAGAGGGATGTTTTTTTTCCACTGCTAGCTGAGCACTAGAGAACACAGGAAAATCTTGAAGAGAAACATGAAACACAGCTTATCCATCTTTCTTTGGCTGTTAGTTGGATATGCACCAAAGAGGGGGACTGGGAAGCCAAGAAGCCCAGAGAATCAAGAAGTACTGCGATGGACTGCAGGCCTGGGTTGATGTTACATTTCTAATAGTAGGAAGCATTTCCTGCTGCCGTAGTGAGACAAACCAACTGCTTATGTATCTTAATGGTGGAAAGATGGATGAGCCGCAGATATGTGCTTTCCTGTAGTTTTAATTACATTTCAAGGAAGGGCTTTTTTTGTTTGTTTGTTTTTACATTAAATCAGGTCTTTCGATTAATTTAGCTTTTCAAACATTATCTTCATAATAGCTATGTGACCAAACACAGCACGGAGATGTAGTGCTAGCAAACTGTCAAGGACATAGGGCTGAAACACCTCTAAAAACAGCTTTCATGAAAGGGGATTGACTTTTAGGGAGGTTATTGTATGGCAAGATTTGTAATAGTAACTGCTGAAAAGTCTGGGAAAGTTGTAGGCTGGATCCTTGCACTTTGGATTAAAAATTGAAAACTGATGGAGCTGATGGAGTTTGTTACTCCTAATTTGAAATATCTCAAAAATTAGTCTTGCATGTTCAAGGTTTTTCTGTAACCAGACTAATTATATAATTTAGGTTTGGTTGTATTTTGTTTTGTTTTGTTTTCCAGATGTTCTGAGTACAGTGCTACTGAGTGTCTCTAGAAAGGTCAGAATTATACATGGAATGAAAAGGGATGTCTGGACATACAGATAGTCCACAGTTATCTACCATCAGAATGGAGTGCCTGCCTTGTTTATGAAGTGCCCTGTGTTCAGTATGACCCCAAAGTATGAGAGCATCAGTGGATAAAACAGGCTTTTCTCTCTAAGAGATGAGCTATTCCTGTGAGGAGCAGAGAGTTGGACCTAATGATCCTTATGGGTCGCTTCCAACCCAAGATATTCTATGACTCTATTAAAAAATCTAGCTAGTTACAAAATACTGCAAGACAAACACAAAAAGGTAGATAATTCAGGCTAATGGAACAGGTAGAGAAGAGGTCTATAAGATTTATTTTTGAAGTAGAAGGACGGTTGATTTTAAGGTATTTTAACATGGAATATGCTTTACACAGGCCAGGAGAAAGCTTGGAAAGGGGTTGTAAGCAGCGATAATTAATGGTTTAGGTGGAGGAGAAGTAGCTGTATGGGTCTAATTGTGTGCAAGATCTGAGTTGAGCAGGGGTGGTGGTAAGGATAATGTGGTCAGGGACACAAGAAAGAAAAATGCAACTGCCAAAATTACTTCAGTCCATGTTAAGAGGAATATTAATGACCATATTAAGAAGTTGGAGTGCAGAGAAAAGTAGAATGGAGAAAATGAAAACTTGCTTGTTTTCTATTTGAAGATGAGAAAGGAAAATGTATTTAAAAAAAAAAAAAAAAAGAAAATTGGCAGATCTTGAGGCAAAAGCAGATAACTTAGGGAATATGACCTTCTATTCTAGCTGTTATTTTATTTCTAGGTCTCACACATACAAGCTTCAATGTCAAGTTTCTAAAGTGCTCTCAAGTCCCATAATTTTACTTAGCCACTTGCACGAGGCTCATTTGAGAAGGAGTTTGAGCTAATTATCTCACCCACCCTGCCACCATTGCACTGGGCCCCATTGTGAGGACCAGGGCTCAGAATACTTGGGGATATCATGGTGCTGCCCTGTGAAACCTCTTGTTCAAGCTACAGGCAGCTCAATGACAGGGCTTCCAGCTGGCTAAGGCTGTGCTTATTGTAACAGGGGTACAGGGGCTCACTCCTGCCCTGCCAGCCATGTTCCTCTTTCCAGAAATTGGAGCGCTGACCTGTGAGATGCTGAAACATGATTTCCCAGAACAGTGCTCAGGGTTTGATATATGAGGGCTGTGAGCAGTCTGCTGTGCTTGCAGGGGAAGACAGAGTTACAGAAATGGTTGAGTGAAACTATGGATGTTTAGTTGTTAGAATTTTGTTGTTGTTGTTGTTTAAAAAATAACTTCTTACAGGTTTAAGAATGGGATTTTCACCCCCTCCCTTCATCTACCTCATTTTGCCTTCATCTTCCTTTCATCTGTCTTCCAAGAAAGAGGCAAGTACTGTGGAAGACTCTATGGTGGAAGGACACAGAATGCTCTGAATGCAGCTTCTGTTGCAGAAGAAGAGCAAGATGAAACAAGGAGGGTCTTCACTGTTGGCTGTGACTGTCCAAAACTCTCAGTGATTGTGGTGGGATTTCTGGGAGAAATAGAAGAAAGTGCTGTAAGGGGATGAGTGACAAGAAGCTGGAGAAGGTAAGGGGGGGAATGCTCATCAACAATGGGGTTGAAAACCCCATGCATGGGGAAGGATGGCAGGCATTTGGCCGTGCCCATGGTGCTGTGAGGGGACTGACAGGGGTGAACCTGTGTCTGCCCTGGTCTAGGCTGGGGTGGTTTCTGTCTGCTCTGTTCATCATGATTAAGCCTCTGGAGTGAGGGTGTGGGAAGCAGTGTAACCGAGTCTGCTAAAAATTACAATTTATGACTTGCAAGGGGTCAGAGTTGGGAAGGGAAGTTGACCGGCAACAAAATTTAGCAGAAAGAATATTACAATTTGCAAATTCCAGGCAGTGTGTTTGGCTTTGGTGTTTGTTTCTGTCTGCGAGTTGCTGTGTGTGTGCATTGTGAAGTGAAGACCATCGTTAGCTGTCCCAGCTGAGATTATTCAGGGCGGCTTGTGCTGCCTTTGAAGTCCCACTGGTCCCCAAGATCCAGGTGAGAGCAGCCCCCTGCTAGGCAGGAGATGGGTCACAAAGTAGGCATTTGGAAATAAACCTTCTCCTGCCATTTTGTCAGTCTTAGGCACAAAATGTATTTGATGGGTCAACGTGCTTTATAAACGACGTATGCATCTGTTTTAGAAATCCTAGCACTGTTGTTAGAAGGGTGGTGCCAGATTTTCCAGGTGTTGCTCTTTATAGCTATTAGTCGATCAGTTTGCTGCCGTTGAACGGGAGCAGAACTAGTTTCTCTCCAGTAAATACACAGGAATTAAACAGTGGGCACGTGGATTTTAACAGGTCAACGCACATTCGTCATGCTGTGATTTAAACGATTTAATACGATACAAAGGGCACGTATCTTCTGGTTAAGCTCACTCTCCAGCTGTGTTATTTATAAGCCCGAGGACAAGACGTCCGGCCTTGAATCCGGTACTTTTGTCGCAACACGTCTCCAGCGCTGCCGGAGCGTTCGGCGGCGGGAGCCGATGCGCTCTCACGGAAAGAAGCTCCGCGATTCCTGCTGGGGTTTCCGTGCCCAGCTCCGCTCCAGACACAGCGCGCTCCGGCGCCGGGACCCGCTGTCGTCCGGCGCACACGGGGCTCCTCGCTCACACCCCGGTTGCAGTTGGCCCCGCTCTTCCCTTCGGGTCGCTCCGCGCTCGCTGACCCCCCACCGGCAGGGAGCGGCCCCCGGCGCAGGGGGAAGGGCGGCCGGGGGCGGGGCGGCGGCGGGGCCGGCTCGGTGCCGCCGGGGAGCCTGTCCGTGGCGTGGTCAGCGCTGCCCGCCACCCTTCTTCACTCGCCCTCCCTCCCGCCGGCCGGCACCGCCGTTGCGCAGCTCCCGCGGGCCGGACCGGACGGGACGGGACCCTCGGCCGCGCCGGGCAGGGCTCGGGGCGGGCGGCGGCGAGGCGAGGCTGGACAGCCGCGGCAGGGGGAGAGGCCGCCCGGGGCTGGCGGCGGGAAGCGGCGGGGGTCCGGGGCGGCGGGGCGCCGCCGGGGCCCGGCGCATGGCGGCGACGGGGAGCATCACCACCCTGCCGGCGCTGCCCGACGACGGGGGCAGCGGCGCCTTTCCCCCCGGGCACTTCAAGGACCCCAAGAGGCTTTACTGCAAGAACGGCGGCTTCTTCCTGCGCATCAATCCCGACGGCCGGGTGGACGGCGTCCGGGAGAAGAGCGACCCTCACAGTGAGTGTCCCGCCGGGCCGTCTCGCCCTGCTGACGCATCGGCAACGAGCTTTGCTTAGAAAGCGTGCGTAAACCCGCGTCTGCCCGTATACAAATGTGCCTGTGCGCGGGCGTGCGGTCTGTGCGTACGTACATACAGGCGTGTATGGACAGTGGTGGTTCCAGATCGTGTCGGGTACCACCACATCGGCACCGGGTGGATGTCCCTGTGCAAACGCATTCAACCTGCGGCTGTACAGAGCTTATCAAACACGTAGAGGTTTGCTCAGGTGCTTGAAAGTGTCTGAATTGGTTTGCGTGGCACTTAAATATGTGTAATGGCACTCGGCTGCTTTATGCTTCTCTAATAAGGTCGTTAATGGCATAAAGGTAGAAGTTAGTTCATTTCCAGTGTGAGCAGGTCCTCATGAATAGGAGTGCTCTTAACATACAAGTACTTTTAGGAGTGGAGGTGTAAATCTGTTAAAGGAAGCGGGGTTTATAACAAAGTACTGTCAAAACACCTTTTGGGCTTTAAACACCGCATCTTGTCTTGTTTTTGTTTTGTTTTTGTTTTAACCTTAGTTAATAGCAGACAAAATACAGATAAAATAAACTCTAAGGGTTCCAGCAGAAGCAGTTTGTCCCCTGATACCTGCTCTTTTGAGCGAGGAAGTGGCTTTGAGCTAGGAACGCTTCCCATGGGTTGAGTGGTTAGTGCGGTCCAAGGGTCCGTAACCCAAGATGGCCTGCGCGGTGCCCGCTCTCAGGGAGCGTGGGGCAGGTTGCTCCTACAAACGCATTCTTCCTTCTCCCAAGAGCAAAATTCCTTTCTGCAGGCCTCAGAATATTTTGAAAGTACTCAGCATGGAGTTTTTTGTGGATGTAGCAGCAAGTTTTTGAAGTGTTTATGAGCTGTTTCCTTCAAAACTGGTACGAGGAGTTGATGTATCGCTGTCTGTCAGATAGTCTCAATGAGAGTCCTGGTTTGAGAAAACTTCTTCTTGTACACCTCGACCAGGCAGTGGCCTGCCTGTAGTCACTCGGCCTAAAGAGCAGGTGAAATGTCTTACTGTAATTCTTTGTTTTGCTCTGAGTGATAGATGCACAAATGGGACTGAAGTCAGAACATGAGAAAGAAGTGAGAAGACGGACCGAAGGTTCTTAAATATTACTTTCTGCTTTGGACACTCGCCATTTACAAAGAAGCTTTTTCCAAGGATTCCACAGAAATACTGTAACAGATTGTTCCCAATAACAGTATTGCCAAGTTGGGCTTCATTCTGAGGCTGTTTTATTTTGTGACTCTTTGGTAGAAATATTGTAGCTACGATGGGCTGAAGATATATATGGAACAGTATATTTTGTGGAAGTTAGCATCCTTTATTGGGCCAATGAGTATTCTTAGGAAGTTATAGGAAGCTTTCAGACTTGGTCCTATATGTTTGCATTTCTCTCTCACATACTGGTTTAAAGGGAAGCATAGCTGATGTTGTACGAGTAGTAACAAAATACATTGCTAATACAGTGCAGTATATTGTTGCATGTGGACTTTACAAATGTTGATGACTAAAGCAAAGCATTAATTTACTATATAGGTGAGTGGTTTGTTTTTTGCACATACCGGTCAGTTACTGTGCAGGATCATGTCTGTGCTGGAAAGTGTGCAGTAATACATTCAGCTTCATTTCACCTTTTGTATTTGGAAATGTGGGAGTTCTTACAGGAAATAACTCTCATTAGTTCAGCAAATGTGTCATTTTGCTCCTAGAAGTAGCTATGAAAATATACTGGAAATTTGCTCCAAAGGGATTGAGGACATACAAGTCTGATGCTGACTCTGGACGTTGCCAGAGATATCAGGTTCTTGCCTCATTCTGCACTCTGCTTTTTGCAGTGAAAAATGCTAGTCATGGTGCATGTTGTTCTGCACTCACCTGACTGGGCCAAGCCACCTTGAGTAGTACATTGTTGTCTTTTTTCATTATAGAGCTCCCCCGTAGTCATTTTCCACCCTCTAGCATTTTATTATTACTATTATTCTGCCAGGAAAACTGGTACTAGATTTACGTTCTAGAGTCCATCTAATATGTTTTTGTCTTCCTGTTAAGCCTTATCAGTGCTAGAATTTTTTAAACTGATTTGTCATGTTGCTTTCCCAGCAGGGAATTATGTTTGAAAATCTTTCTGGGGTTAGTGGTACTGCCTCACTCTTTCCCTTTCAAGTTTCTCTGATTTGCTCTATAGCTTTATTTTTGCTGTAATTTTTTTCCAGCTCTCCATATTGTCTCTGTACTTTTTCTTCTCTGCCTCCTCAGTATTGTCTGATCACTAGAATTCTTCTCCCTTTCCTTTGGCACTTTTCTTTCTGAAGCCCCTCTTTTTTTTTCTTACCCTTTTTTCATCTTGAGTGGATTGTGGCAACAGGTAAAGAAAACCCAAGTTATAAATAACTCATTCAGCCTCTGTCCCATGCTGCAGAGAGTCTGCTGCTGGGGAGTTCCTTGGGTACCCATCAGATCAGCACTCTCTGGTCATCCCCAGAAAATCCCTGTGTTTAAAAAGAGCAGTGTATAAGGTTGATAGGGCTGGAGGGCTGGTGGGATTCACTTCTGACAAGTGTACCTAGGAGTGCTACTGTGCCTGAGCTGCTCCCTTATCTTCTGCTATCATGCTCTCCTTTTCCCATTATTAGACAGCTCTTGGTCTGTTGTTTGGTTGTGTGCTTTTTGTTTTGTTGGTTTTTTTTGGTTTGTTTTTTTTTTTTTTTCCTGGAAGAACTCTTATTTCTGAGAAGTAGAGAAATCAGTGCTTGAAACGTCAGCAAGGCATGTTGATACAGTATTACACGATTCACATCCTTAGCATCTTCGTTGTAAATACGTCATTCAGTACGAATCTGCGCGATGCTGAACCCTGACCTGGTGAGTGCTGCTCTGTGGAAGTCCCTGTGAAATCTTGTGGTATGCCTGGCAGGTCACGTTGGCATGGCAGATGGCAATAAATCTGGGACTACGTGAAAAGACTTTAAAAAAGAAATTAACAAAGAAAATGCACACCTCAAATTACTCATGGTGTTCTTAATTAAGTAAAAAGTTTTGTAAGATGGTTGTGGGAAAAGAAATATAATGGCTTTTTGGTTTATATAATGGATTTGATTTTGATTGGATAATTTGATTTATATAATGGAAATATAATGGATTTTGGTTTAGAAATCTGATTAAAGGACAGTTGGGAGAGATTCTTGTGGTAGCTGCTATTCTTATGAATTAATTATACAAAGTAGCATTTGATTAGCACATCCTCATTTTTACTTTTCAGAAAGTTGTTATTTTAGAAGGCAAATGACTACCTGCTTATGTTTTAGACCAAAGTCTAATACTGTAAACAGACCTCCATGACCCATGTTCTTTCTTACTCTGCTCCCCTCTGCCTCTAGTACTAAGGGATGGCTTGGTCGAACTGTATAGTCTGTTTTATGTCATGGCATTGAGAGTTTTGACTGTTTTACACTCACCCCATTCACCTTGGTTTATTTGTAATTGTGTTGTTAGTGAAATTGGGAATGGAAGTTGACATCCTGTGTGCTGGAGGGTTGGAATTGTATGATTCACACAGCTATCAACTAGGACAATACATTTTACGTGGTCAGTATTGCCACATCTGATGTGTGTTGTACAGTGACTTCAGTGAAGTGCCCCGTTGGACGCACCCTGGGGACTTCTGTTGGTTTTTCCCTTGAAGAGGTATGTTTCGGACAAACAAGGAACAGAAGTTGCTTTCTTACAGTTTGCTGTTTAAAGCAAAACAAAAAAACCATGTTTGTCTTTTTGTCGTCGTGGTCGTTGTTGTTGTTGATCAGCAACTTCTGATTTTTGCCCTGGAAAACATACAGAGAACAGTCTTCTTGGAAAGAGTTTTAGAAACTGTCCAGAGGTGTTTGCCTTAAAGAGGTTACAGTGCCAGTGAAGGGGAAAAGCAAGGGAAATGGAAAGGGAACATTCACCCATACATTTTAATGAATGTCTCATAGCACAGCTGGTTCCCTTCACAGTTTGCCTCACTGAGGATTGGTTGGCATTTATATATTTCCATAATTTCTCAAGCAGCTTTATTTCATGGTGAGCATAAACCAAGCGTCCAAGGAATCCCAAGTCTTTCTTGTCCACTCTTTAATGAGGTGACAAGGCTATGTAGTCTGTCACTTTGAAAGGATTCAGCAGCCAGAGCTTTTATCAAGCCTGCAGAAGTCCGAAATGTCTTCTTCCTGCTTAGTACCTGGCTACTCTTCCACAAGTCTCTGAAGAAAATGTAAAATAGGTTAATACTGGTCCAGGAAAATTCCTTCTTAAGAATGTCTCTTTCATAAGTAGTTGTTAATGTTGTGATTTTTACTTGTATCATACACAACATTTAAATGCTTATGCTATAAAAGTTTTGAAAAGGCAGCACTGAAGTATATACAGACTTTCAGAGCATATAGCTTAGTTCAAGAAGATAGAGATCTGATTGCTGCTCGTGCAAATGGAAGAAAACTTCCTGTGATCCTGAGAAAAACACCTTGGAGCAAATGTCAGGAAGTGTTTCATTATGAAGGTTCAGTACCTGGTGTCTATTTTTCTTTTTTTAATAGGTGCTTAACTTACTTAGGACTTGGAGGATTTCTCCTATTTTGGTGTTCCGCAGATGTGCCTGAAAACAGACTATTTTTATATTACTTTTGATCTGTTGCACAGACCTTAACTAGTTTGCCAAATACTAATTCTTTACAGCATGGTCAACCCAGAAATTCCTTTTAGCTCTCAGATGTAGCTGGTTTAGGGAATGAGGTAGCAGAGAACACCTGTGTAAAAAAAGTTGGGACTCTGCTTTCTTTGCATCTTCTGCTTATTTTGTCATAGAAATACTGTTTTGTGTGTGGTCCAGCAGGGTAAATTGATGAAGTGAGGGACAGACCTCTGTGTTGGCTTGGCACACTGAGTGGTGGTGTTCAGGGGAGGATGCTCTCCCATCTGTCATTGTGCCTGTTAATCCTCTTACCCCGATTTTAGTGAGTCTTACCCACCCCAAAGGTGTGTGACCGAGCAGTGGGTACACTCTGAACGTGGAGCAAGGCAAATACAAAATGTCTCTGGTGGGCAGTGAACTGTCCTGTCTTTCCCAGCTGTTTTCTGCCTGGTTTGGAAATGGCTGTTGGGAGTGTGTGGAAGGTTCCCCGGGCACCACCATCCACAGGTACACTAGAGGGCAGGATTTAGCCCTTAAACCTTCTCACAGGCTTTAGAACTCAGGAACTCTTGTAGATACTTAGATACTCTTGTTTACAGAAAAAAGCCCTTGCACAGCCATAGTTGAATGAATTAGGCAAATATGCATGACATACCGTAGTTTCACAGC
>JBCJKH010012306.1:1215-20025 GCA_039877255.1 Loriculus beryllinus
CCTTAGAGCTCATCCAGTTCCAGCTGCCTACAACAGGAAGGGACACCTTCCACTAGAGCAGGCTGCTCCAAACCCCCTCCAACGTGGCCTTGAACACTGGCAGATGCCACATTTGACCCTAAAAAACACAGCACATAAATTTACAACATGTATACATGTGCACACCTCTGTACATGTGTACTTGAGGCGGAGCCTCGCCATGTAATTCCCAGATCTCCTTGATCTTTAAAGGGACTCAATCTTGTGCAAGACTACACAGCAATCTCACTTTAGCCACATTTGCTTGCTGATCACCTCTACATTCCCCCATTTTTTCCTTAGTGTTTTCTTCACTGTAAATATAACTTATACTGCTGGGAAACACACTATAACCCAGCCAAGGATTAAAATTCAGAGTGGTGTAACTGGCCTCCAACATGGTAAGATGAACTGCTATGGGCTTTTTCTGCAAGAATTACAGCAAGTGCTGAGCTATCAGGCTAATCCATTAGTTAATTATTTAAGCAGAAGTATCTATGCATAAGGATTTTTTAATGCATTGAGAGTGGCAGTGTGGTGGAACGTTACCAGCACTTCTCAGCATACAGTGATTGATGAGGAAGAGCTACTGTGCACTCCCAAGCAGACTTGGGGACTCCCAGGCTGCTTTTGCAGCTGCCAGACATCAGCCTCTGCACAGGCAAGGTGCCCTACACCCCATCCATTCACCACACCACTCTAGTTCCTTGTGCTATCAAATAAGAGTGAGTGAGATTTTATAACAAAGCTAGAAGGACACAAGGAAGCAATTTATTCCTAAAAAAGAACACAATGAAATTAGCTAGAATTAGGGGAGGGGAGAAGAAAATACCATGCTTTCTATCATATTTGAAACACATCATTAAAAACAACCAACATTCAACCTCACTATAAATTATAAACAAAATTCTTTACTGATCACATTTTAATCCCAGCTGTATCGGGCCCAGGTAGAGCTGCTTGTCTGGGGAATGGGGCTGTCACTTTTTCCATTGCAAACCCCTACTTAAGGGGATTTATAACTTGGCTGCAAAAACATACTCTGGCCTAAACCTGGCATATATAGCTTTAGCCCTGGAGCACATTTTTATTTTGTTGGGTTTTTTTCCAGCTACAGAGTAGAAACAAATTTATGCTCACTAGGGTCTGGGCATACCTGTGAACCTAATTGTAAGTACACAGTCATAAGTAAAACTGTTAAATATATACAATTAAAGTTTCCCAAAGTTACTCTACAGCACTGCATTATTGCTTCTTGTATACATTTTTTTCCTGCTTAGTGGCCAAGGAATATAAGCAACACTTCCAGCATTCCATTAATCCCTTCCTTTAGGAATCAAGATTTCCTCCATTAAGTAATAACTGCAGAAAATGTTTTAGGTCTTAGTGAAACCAGTATGAATTTTTGATGTTATAGGGTGAACAACAAATAGGCAAGAGCTGTACACCTAACAAATCAATCTCTCAAAAGGCCTGATTTTGTCTCACTGATGGCAAAAGTTCTTTGCATCCACTAAAAAAAGGTTCAAATTCACAATATTCCATGACAAGCAGGTATTCAATAAGAAATTAATGTCTTTTCACTTGCAGGCTAAGAAACTGATAGCTATAAATATATAATTACACACACAAAACAGGTGTTCTTTTAATACAATCAAATAAATATTTTTCCTGAGCAAATAGGTCTGGTGTGATTCCAAGAACTTTAAAGCTGTCCCAATACCTCTTTATACATACTTAAACAAGCTGATATACCAGCTTAGACACACAGATATCTTCTAACACTCAACAAGCAAGTTCTAATGTGTAACAGGAACCACTATTCCTGAGACCGTTGTAAACTTCTTAGGAGTGACAAATATTAAGATTATCCACCAAGAAAGCTGATGCCAAATTGCTCAAAAAGGTGAGCTAAAGGACCACAGACACTTAAGTTGAAACATTTCAGAAAAAAACTCAAACATGAAGTCACTAAAAGGTCACAAGAATTTGACATTTTGTCCATAAAAGAGGAATGAAACAGTGAAGAACATTAATGTGATTTCCAAAGCACTACTCTAACTGCTTCCACGACCAACTCTTCAATACTACTGCACACACAGCAGCCAAACTAGAATTTAACACAGGCCTTTTCAAGAAGGCAAAGCAAACAAGAAATATTTCAGTTCTATTTTGGGGTGTTTTGGTTTGGGTTTTACCTCCAGAAGTTCATCCTCCACTTGCAGAAGACCAAGTGTTGCAGCTGGACCATCTGAAGCAATTGATGATATATAATGATGTCCATCAAATGTGTCAAGCTCAACTCCTAGTCTCAAAGTATGGATGGGTAACAGCTGTCAAAAGATAAGCATGGCTGAGAATTAATTGTCTTTACCACAACATAAACACACTTAGGATTCAGTAGCTCACCAAATTAAACTAAGCACACAGTAAGATGATTACATTTTCAGTACTGATATCATGTGCATTACAGTGGAGGTGCCCATAATTTCTCTATAGAAACTGCACAAATAAAAAAAACCTATCTACCTTTCAGAGAAAAAAGCAATTTAAGCTGTATCTATCCTAGCCAAAAGGTAAGTTTTTAACAGAACTGAAAGAAATTCCATAACCACCATTAAAAACTCATCACAAGATCAGCTGTCTTACTCCTTTAGGAGGTACACTACTTTGAGGTAGGAAAAATATCCATGAAGTACCCTCTGAAAACAGCTATTAATACTGGCATCCTTGTTTCTGCAAGGTGAAATCACTGAACTCCTGTTAGCCTTTTTCTAGTGGGCCTCCTTAATTTGAAGGCTTTTCTCTAGGGAGCTCTATTCCAGCTGAAACCAGGACAGGAGCCTTGGGCCTGCTAATACTAGAAAACTAGCTTTCTAACACTATCCAGACAAGCAGAAATCATGGCAAACTGGGGAGAAGGGGTGATCAGCAGTATCTGCTCCTTCAGTTTCTCTGTTTTCTCACTTTTTATTACTTTAGTTTAAACACTGTCTGTCCTTCTAGTTCCCATTTAACTCTGGATACTCAAGTAAGAGGAGAAATCCATTGATCCTCAGCATTCCCTCACACCCATGTCTGAGTATGAGTTTATGGCCTTTCTTCACCGAGACATCCCCACAAGCATATAAATACATCAGCTCCATAAGCCTCTTTTGCACAATATTAACATATGTATCTTGAAAATCTCTGGGAAGTCTCAGAACACTGAAATGAATTCCAGCTCTGACCATTTCAATTAAATGGACCTCCCTCTCCTTGGACAAACTCTTCTGCAGGATGACGACATTGTTCAGCAGAGCTTCAACCTCTGCTCCACTCTGTAGTGGCTTTCAACAACTGAATTTCAATGCAACTTAAGTACCCCAAAATCTGAGTCTTATATTCACGGTTTGGCTTTCAGGGGATTTTGTGTTTGGGTGTGTGTGTTGAAAGATTCATTTCCC
Organism: Loriculus beryllinus; assembly: GCA_039877255.1. NCBI lineage: Eukaryota > Metazoa > Chordata > Aves > Psittaciformes > Psittacidae > Loriculus > Loriculus beryllinus. The sequence continues at coordinate 4,680 of JBCJKH010012306.1, forward strand.
AATGCTACGAAAAGGTATTGGACCAGTGCAGAAGATAAGCAGAATATTGGCAGCCTTTTTTCTGAAAAGTAAGATAGAGCCACACAGCCACTAAATTTCCTAAAAAATATATCTGGAATTGTCCCATGGCCTCCTAGGATTTACTCTGCCAACATACACCATGAAGGAAACCATCATGTAAGTCATACCTTTGAGTACTTCTGGAGCTCTGAATCATCTGTAATGGGCATATCCACATTCACAACCTACAGATTGTAAATAGTAACATTTTTCAATAGCAGAACAATAAAGATTTTACTGGAATGATGAATTCTGGCAAAAAAACTGATGAGTAAAATAAACCGTGCTTAAACAAAGTCACATTGATGCAAAATAATTTTAAACAAATGTTAGGAAACTCGTTCAGACACAGAACATTTACAACTAGGAATGTGGTGATTATGCACTATTAGCAGAGTTCAATATTATCCTATTCCCAAAGCCCGAGTGCCAATTTTAGTCAAGTTCAGTAATCCTGTATAAGCACAAAATGCCATTATCTTTGACACAAATGCCCAAACTGACTTGCCTTCTGAATTTGAGAAGTACAATGCCTTAAGTTATTATTTCAGGCTATAGTACAGCCATTTAACATCTAAACCACCATCCTGTGCAGCATGTTCCTGACACGACTTGAAATACATGAGTTTAACCACCAAAACTGAATGTAAAGTGGATTATTTAGAAGAGTGACAAGAAATCCTTTCAGTGTATCTTTATTTTTTTGTATTAATAATTATGTTGACTACCAGTTTTCTTGTAAAGTTCCTCCTTAACACAATTTATTTATCTGTAACCTTAGAAGGTTATTTACTCCCATTTTAAATGTAGTAAGATGACATCTGTGGTGATCTATGGCCCAGAGTTGGGGTTTGAGACATTGAACAAGTTTGGGAAGATTGCTACAACTATTAGACTTGGAAAACTTGGAAAACATACAGTCTTTGGAAATTTTTACTTTAAACAATACTACTAAGCTTCAGCTTTTTCTTTTGGCTTAATTTTAAACAGGGCTTCCAACCTCGTGTTTTCCAGTATTTTTCCCAACAGACAGAATCCATTTCATGTTCATTCAGTTGTGACTAAATGACTCTGTGACTCATAACTCCTCAGCTTGATTGCTCACGCTTAGGTACCTGGTGACAAACACCCCACAGTTATATATCCCTGTACAGACTTCCAGGGTGTCTCTCTGTTTCAGCAGGACCTCAGCTCCTTCCACTGGTACCACAAAGGATCAGCAACACTAAAGCCATGAGCAACACCAAATTCTCTCTTCAAACAGCTATCTCCTTTGAAGGGAAATACTTCTGAGTGAATACCCAAACCTGCAGGCACTTTCAAGGTGACTTTCTGGAAGGTGAGTGTAGGAGTGAGGATAACATGAAGTAGGGACTGCACTATGAGGCTGAAATCAAACTAAACACTGTTATTGAATGCAGCCAAGCAAGACTAGAGGTAGGTACCGCCAACAAGAAGTGGAAGAAGTGAAGAAATGACTTTCAAAACAGGATGCTACAACAGCTTCCTTCTATTATTTAAGAGGACCAATCGTTAACGTTCTCACTCCTGACATTTTACTGGCGGCAGCTAAAGAAGAATTAGAAACGGATGGTTTCACGAACTAAGCAGGTTTTCGTCCTCTGTGGGAAGTGTGATGGTGCTAAGGGAAGTAATATCAGACTCTTGAAATGCAAGGATGGGAATATCAAGCAACTGAAGTGGGCAGCTGAACAGATTTATTGCATCATGTACATAATCTTACATGAACTTCAGATCTTAAAGGAGTGCTAATGGAAAGAAGAGAAGAGAGTTTCTCCAGGCAATTCTTAAAGCTACTTTAAATCTTCCAGCGAATGACTGGAACGATGGCTATTCCAAGTAGTAAAAATAAGTGTCTCTAAATCAACTGGACAAGCATTGCAAAGACAAACAGGGCATTTTCTTGGTGGTTGTGAGAATTTTTCACATCCTTGGAAACAACAGCGGCTGGAGCTTTTCCTCTGTACCCACTGGCTAACACAGCACTGAAAAGCAGCAGTGAATTATAACTTCAGTCAACTCCTTATGATGATTCATCAAAACAAGCTTTTGCTTGGCAATTATTAAATATGAAGTGAAGAAATATCTGATAGACACTGGCACCACAAAGTTACACTACTGTGAATTACTTCCTATTCCCCCAGCATGTTTGAGAATCATTCTTTCACTCTTCTAATATAATTTTAAGATTCCTCATGAAATACAAGAGCTCCGTCCTGAGCTTTTTTTTCCCAGAGCACAATAAGCCATAAATGAAAATCATAAAATCATAAATGAAATCATAAAAAAGGCCACATATTTTAAGTGGCTGCTATGATGCAGATTTAAAAGGACAGTTGATTTTCTTAAATCACTGCTCCTGTCTAGTGTATAACAACAGTATCTACGTAAACAGAATCTAGAAAACCACCAACTCATAACATTCCTGTATTTCACCTCTGATGTTATGGGAAACAAAATTTGGTGTTACTGATCTGTTCCAAACACTAAACTGTTCTATAAACAGCCAGTAATGCTAAACTCACAGATCTGTAATTTAAAGAAATAACACACATGAATGTAGTTTATTGAAAGATAACATACCAGAACTTCATATTCAGGTCCCAGCAGGTTCTCCCACTTGGATTTCAGCTCATGCGGTGGAGGGAGCAGGACCCTTCCTAAATATGAAAGTGTATATTATATTTACAAGCATATTATACATTCAGAAGTAAGTTTATTTCTAAATACTTCAATAAAAATTCAGTATAAATAAAAGATTAGAGGGTGCAATCCCAAAAAGGAAAGTGCATTAAGCTGAGTCAAACTGTGCAAATCAAAAATGTCCTTCTTAGCAAAACAATGCAAAATGTCAGCTACTGCTAACGTGTGATTTATTCAACTGAGAGGCAGAAATGATGCTCGCATTGATGAGATGTGAGTTCTGTAGATATAGTACTGTAAATAAATCATTCCTTCAGGCTGCAAAACAAATTTCACATGGCTTCACAATTTGTTGCTATAAAAATGCTTACTACTCCAGGGAAGCATCATCTCCCACCAAAATGAGCCCCCTTAAGAAGTAAAACACCTGACAAGATATTGCTGTTATCGAGGGGCTGCGTCAGCACAATCCTGTCACAGACTTTATTTCTACAGTTGGCAGGTAGAAAGGCTTGTCTAGTTTAATTAGGCCAGTAAGTAACATGAGCTTTAATATAAGCTCCAGTTCTAAACCAGTCTTCCGTGGGAACTTGGCTATCTTGACATTTATATCTTTTCAACTTTCTTACTTATGCAACCAAGGCAGTATTACATTCATGTAAGACAATTTGACAGAGCTAGACAGCATAAAATGACTGGCTGCCCTGCATTTGACCTCATCCAGAAGCTCAGTGCACGTATAAAGTTCCAAGCTGAAGAAATGTTTTACTGGTAAGAATCAAACTCTAAAGCAAATTCCATCTAGCAGCTACAGCAGCAGCAACTGAGGCCTGAATTATCAAAACCTGCTTTTTTTCCCCCTGAATAACTGTAATTTTGTCAGATGTCTAGACAAGGCACAGACCACTTTGTATTGCTGCTATGTCATAGTGAAATTTAGAATGTAAATCACAAGATCTCTGCAAGAAGGACATTAAGGTGCTGGAGTGGGGCCAGAGAAGGGCAACAGAGCTGATGCAAGGCCTGAAGCACAAGTGGGATGGGGAGCAGCTGAAGGACCTTGGGGGGGTTTAGTCTGAAGAAAAGAAGGCTCAGGGGAGACCTTATTGCTCCCTACAACTGCCTGACAGGAGGATGGAGCCAGGAGGGGGCTGGTCTCTGCTCCCAAGTAACAACAGGACAAGAAGAAATGGCCTCAAGCTGCACCAGGCGAGGTTTAAACTGGAGATTAGGAACAATTTCTTCCCCAAAAGGGTTGTCAAGCACTGGAGCAAGCTGCCCAGGGCAGTGCTGGAATCACCATCCCTGAAGGGATTTAAAAGATGTGTAGACGTGGTATCAGGGACATGGTTTAGTAGGGGACTTGGCAATGCCAGGGTAACAGTTGGACTCAATGATTATAAAGGTCTTTTCCAAGCTAAATGATTCTATGATTCTATTCTATTTTGCACACAGACTAGTGACTAAAATACCCAAGAGGGGTAAAAAAGCGCAGAGCCTACCTACTAGCAAAAGCCTACAGAAGTGGGATGTCAAGCTGCCTCAGCTTTCAATACCTTTGTAGACTGCAAAGATAAAACTTTGAGCTTTGCAATACAATCCTCATCACATCATTTCATAACTTGAAAGTTTCTGCTTATTAAAAACAAAGATTTAAGTTATACCATAACATAATCCATCACTGTATGACAGATAAGCATATTTTGTCCGATCTACACTGAGAAACCATACTTTTCAGAGTCTATCAAGTGAGATTTCACTTGGAAATACCAGAGCATCTTTAACCTGTAGGCTCAAGGAAATGCAGATATTCAAGGATTCCAGAAGTTCAGATAACTGTTTTCTGTCACCAACAAGAAACCCGACTAAGGATAAACATCTGGGGTTTTAAAGACAGCCCACAGTTCTCTCTGAAATAAATTATCTCCAAAGGAAGGGAAGAAAAATGGTCCCAAAATTCTCAGCTGTGAGTTAAACGTTTTTTCCTCCATTGAAACTGAATTGAAGCTTCTAAGCTCTAATTGGAGCTTCTAAGGCTCTTCGTGAGCCTTGTTATTAAGCACAGGCTGATCACTATCTTCATTCCCAAACTGCAGCAAGAACAGAACACCAGTACATTTTTCTACTCCTTCTACTTGCAGAACTACGCAGGGACAGAAATTCTTTAGTCTCTTTTTCTGCTATTACAAAGTTATAGTGTGAACACACAGGACCTAAGCACCTGCAATCTCCTGTGCAGCCCAATACAGACTTGAAGGTTCACCAGGAGTAATGAATCTTAGGGCCAAGCTCTAAGTTCAGTTCTGTAACTGTAAGCTGTGTTCAGTTGGCTGAATACAGATTTGTCACTTCAAAACCACATCACCTAAATCTATGAGTTGTTCAGAGCAGGTGTTGATGCATGTCCACGTTTGAAGTTTTCCTATTTCTTTCTTTCAAACACACTTTGAAGTGTTTGCTTGTAACTTCCTCAGAACTGTGGAAATGCTGGCTGGAGTGATTTGGATTAAATACATTCAATTCCAATGGTATCACCCAATTCACTTAATATGCACCTTTTCCCCCAGAATAGCTCTTTCCACATGGCAGCTAATAGGAAGTTTCTTTCTAGTCTATCATCCAGCTGGGATTTCTCATGACCTGAGGTATGTACCACATCTTCTATAACGTGCAAGGCCCCAGACATGAAAACGCTTCCCAGGAACAGCTTTCATCAGCAACAACTTTCAACATATTTAGTCTGTCTTTCTGCCTGCATTTCTATACAGTTTTTCATGTCCAACTACAAAGCATCAAGAATAAACCATGAATGTGTTGTAAAAAAAATCTTTCCTGGTCAAAATTGTCAACATCTTCAAAACTGGGATCTTTCCTTCTTGCACTATCCTCCTGGTTTCACAAACTTACTATACAAGGATGTGGACTGTGCTCTAGTGCACTTCATTAATGCACTACCTTTACCTGCCCTACTGCTGGGTACTGTTCCCGGCTGCCTTTAAGTGTCTGACATGCATCATCATCTCTTTCGGTTTTGAGTACTGCTGCAAGGCAAAAGAAAGCAGTCTTGCAGATGTAGCTGTTAATTGCCTGTAGTCTGCTAGCAGGAAGTTTCAGGCCTCATACACACTGCACGCTAAACCATGTTGCCTTTGTAACAGAACTGCTCAAGCATGGGTTTGCCTGGCTAGAAATACTATTTAATACCTCCCCAGGAAACACAATTTAATAAGAATTTCATACAACTGGGCTTAAAGGGAAGTAATACCTATTTTATAAAACATACCTTTTGCATTAAACTTCTAAAAGCATTTCCAGAGTTTAGTCAGAGCCTTAAATAAGCAGTATTTACTTTAGCACCATTATAATGAAGTGCTCATCACCACGTCCAAAATAAGCACCTATCTTTGGAATTTAAACTCGTCCGTTAAAGTCTATTCCAAGGTGAAATCTCATACATCATATTTCAGTATGAGTAAAATTTGCAACTAAGTATTTCAATGTTTTAACAGAGACACACACACTTTATAGTTGCATGAAGCTTTTGCAGAACCTTGTAACTTACAAGTGGTTTCTCACTATGAAAAACCACAGTTTAATCAAGCAATGATACTTGCTTACTATTGCATTAAACACTTCTGATTCATTACTGAGTTTCAAAGCCATGCCCATGGCAGTATCCTGCTGGCCCATAGAGGACCAGCCCTGTCAGATTATATCAAGGGCAGTATCCAACTGCAAATAAACTATGTTTTCAGTGTTTAAATGTTGGCATCCCAAGATACACTGTGCATACAAACATGTTAGCCTGTATTCTTCAGGGTAAAGAGAGTGTGGATACATACATAGGAAAATAGAAACATCTGGTAGCACACTTGATACATGTTGCACCGGCGATATACCACACATTCACTGCAAGAAATCAGCACAGGTCCAACTAGCAGCTATGAATGGATTCCAGGCAACGAAATCCTTGCTAAACTCAGGTGTATCTACACCCATACCCTGCAGAGCTTCAAGAAAGGAGACCATGAGATTTGCACAATACTGGAATTGAATGGGAGTTACTCATATAGGTACAACTTGGTTACAAACTCCTTTTGAAACTGAGGACTTTAGAGTATTTATGGAGACGCAGCGGATTCACATCAAAGCAGTTTGTGTCTGCTATGAAAAGGGCTCAGAACAACAGTTTGATCAAAGCTGATTATCAGCAGAACAGGAATCACTAAGACATATCTAGATAGCACACCTTGGGACTAGCAAAGTTTATTAACTTCAAGCCAGGTAAAAGCAATTTTAGTTCCCAGCCTAAACTGATCCTGACATCGATAGACCACATTTGCACAGCACTAGGTATTAGGTAACAAATTCCTCACAAAGTTCCATTGCACCAGGGCAGACATCTGCAGGCCGTGACACCAGATAACCCAATCAGGAGGAGTCAGGAACTGACTACAGAGATATTGTTCACTTCAGTAGAAAAAGAAAACACTCTATGCACAGAAAGTGCCACAGTAATAAAGAACTGGCTGAGTGACACAGGACAGCATGTGTTGCTCTTTTCTGTCATAATGAGTGTAAGTCCTCCTGGTTCTTCTGCCCCTAAATACATGCTGCTGTTGTTCAGTCCTTAGGTTATTTGCCCATTGTAACTACAAATCAATATATGCTTTTCCATTCCTACAGTTAAAACAATGCTTTGATAACCTCATGCCTCAGCTACTCAACCACCTCTGTTTTGGCTTCCTATTTCTGGGAACATGCAAAAGTCACAACAAAGGATGTCTCGTTATGAGGCTTGGACAGAAAAGTAAAACAGAATGGAGCATAGGAACTGCTACATTTCTCTCGTTTCCAGGTTGTCTTTAATACTGACAGATCTTCCACAATCATTGCAAAATTGTTATTCACTGACAGCCGTAATTTAGAATCCTCTATTACATCTACATATCTTCAAAATTACAAGGCATAAGGATAATTTATGCTGACTTTAACACAAGCTGTAGAAATTCACCCAGAATTTCCTGTAGAGGAGCCCAGAAATCTGCAGAGGAACTGAAGCATGCCTTCTGGAAAGACCTCCAGCCTTAACCTTGAATTAGAAGTCAGCTAAAAACCAAAGCAGTCCATGCCTTTGTGATCTGTCCATATGTTCAACTGCCTTTGCTGTTAAAAAAACACATGCCTAATTTGAACTCCTGTCCAGCTATCAGGTCTTTACACCTATTGTGTCTTTGCAAAACCAGAGGTTCTTATCTGCCTGCATAGGTCTACAATTTCCAGTTCTGCTAGTAAGCTCAGTGCAAGCAAGCCAGAAGTGGCATGTCTCAACAGTGAACTCTACCTTCCAAAAGTAGCATGGGAGGAAGCAGTAGGCAGTGGTATTAGTACCACAAGGTAAATGAGTTGGGTCTGGGAACCAGCGGGCAGCAGGGAGAGGTTCATTGCTAAGTGAGGAATCTCACAGGAGTTGCCATAACCTGTGCTAGGCTTCCTACTTCTCTGGTGCTCCAGGAATGCCAGTGAACAGGAGCTCTATTAGCAGGACAAGCAAAGAGGGGGAAGGCATTTATGTGGCAGGTGGCACATAGGTGAGAGAGATGCTCATGGAAATGACACCTGTCTCATTTGTGTGGAAAATGACCAACAAATGGAGACATGTTAGATGACATGTCCCCTCCTCACTGCTGCAGCACCTCTGGTCCTTCAGAAAGCCACACTCAGTCAAAACTCCTGAGGGAGGGAAGAAGGGAGAATGCTGCAGCTCAGGTCACAGGTTGTAGGAAGCCAAATTGAGCAGCTCAAAAGATGAGTTCTGATGAAGTTACTGTAATACCAAAAGAGGAAACTGCAACAAATGGGCATCAGAGATGATGTACAGGAAAGCTGCAGAAGATTCTGAAAACACTCTGCAGATGCAGGTGCCTAAGACCTGTGAGGGCATGAAAATAGGTATGACTGAGGTAAGACTGGATCAGGAAATAAATGTGAACTCTCGAGAATTCCATCTCTTGATGCTGCTCACCCAGCAATTTGTTTCAGGGCTCTGGCAGCATAGGAGGCTGAACACATCTTCTCTGTCAGCAGAAGACTGCAGACAGGGCAGCTCAGGTCATCAGAGTAGTACCAGGGCTAGAAAGAGGAACTGGTGAGCTGGAGGCATTCAGCAATACAGACTTTATGAAATTCCACTGTCTATAATCCACAAAAAAACCCAACCAGCCAACAAAAAAGCAAAATACAGCAATCAAAGGAGGATCATTAATGGCTGGAAAAGGGCAAACTTCATGCAAGGAGAAAGATCCAGAGAATTACAGGCTAGTCAGTCTCATATTTGGTCCTGCAGAGATTATACTTCCTTTTGGAATCCATTTCCAAAACCATAAATGATAAGAAGGTGAATCAGGAGCAGTTAATATAGATTTGCCAAACAAATGACCAATCTGACAGTTGCCAAGATAGCCCTATGTGGATGCAAGTGTAATACACCTCAACTTTACCAAAGCTTTTGACACCAATTACATTGGTATTCTCCTTTGGAAACTGAGGTAGCATGGGTTTGATGACTGTTAAATAAGGCTGAAAACAAGATGGACCACCAGGATGAAAGACAGCATTAACCAGCAGCTCAACAGCCAGTTATGAGAGAAGGTCAATTGCTACAGGGGCTAACATTATCCAGTATCTTCATCAGTGTCCTCTATGATGGCACAGAATGTACTCTCAGCAAACAATGCACAGTGCTACATTTTAGGGATAGGGTGCAATGGAATAGCCAATAGATCCAAAGGTAGAATTTTACTTCAGAGGAACCTGAATATAAAATATTACAGAGCAAAAGCTAAAACAGAGTAAGGCACAACAGCCCATCGGCATTGAAAATGGATTAAACACAATTCCAAAGACTCAGGAGAGACAATACAAGATCTATTACCCACCTGTTTTCTGTAGATTCTGCTTCTTTATATTTTGAAGATTATCCTTTTGTTGTTGGATTTTCTCACTCTTAGTGTCCATACTAATTTCAGTCCCCTCAGGTCCAGGTGACACAAAGGTTGGAACAGTAGGATGCACTGTGAAAACAGACGAAAAATAACAAATCACATGCTGCAAAATATAGGAAGTAGTAACACTGTCTCAATAACTACTCCTCTTTTGGCTACACAAGAGTTCTGTGCTCAATTTTCCTGAATACCTCATTTCTGTTTCTTTCCATTCCTCCTTAAGTATCTCATTTGCTACAGCGTGCCCTTACAAAATCTAGGATCACAGAGTATTTAGTCCTAATTGTTAAATTAGGTAACTGTAACTTGAGTGAAAAATACAATCAGTTGCTGAGAAAGAGCTGCTGAAAGGGAGATAAAAAAGGATTACCTCTATCTGAAGGTCTTTCAGAAGAAACAGTAGAAGAAGGTTTCCTTCTAAGTAAGGTGAGGAGGACAGTCTGTCCTGTGTTACGCAATGCCTCTACTACTTCTTGGTTGGTATAATCCTGTATATTAACTCCATCAACCTACATCAAGACAATGGTATCATATAATAGTAATCACATTACATTCTTAGGCTGTACTGTTCACATTGTTTTGTGTAGAAATTATAGGGTTACGCACCCATGACAGCGGCATTTGCAAAACTATCTCATTAATCAGTTACATTTCACTAATCAGATACCATCAAAATGCATTTTAACAGGAAACACAACAGTAATTTCTCCTGTTTTCATAGGGCAACCACAAAACAGAATTTAATAATCATATGTAAGTACGCACTAATTTCCCCCTCCAGTTTGTTTTGCCAGCTTGAGAATTATTGGGATGAAGCTCCACAGCAAGTGTAGTCAACCTATAACACTGTTCAGTTCGTTACCACTGTTAGTTTTCTCATGGATTTCTAACATGTTCCACACAAGCCTACATACATAAGTGTCCGTATAATCCACTCTGAAGAGCCTGATTCTTACATTAATTCAGGCATTTTAATTTACACCCAAAATATTCTTTTTACCTCACTGTTAGGTCATGCATTAATAGGCGCTTCTACTGCAAAGCTGCAGATAAAAGCACAAGGTTGCATCAGTTTTTGCTCTCACAAAGGAGAACCTGACTTTGGAAGGTCTGGCATAGCACACATTTTTTAAAGCAATTTAAAATTATATCTCTATAAATATTATCTCTTAAAACAAAAAGACTGTTTTAATGTGTAATTCATTCCTGCTTGTACTGTGAATGCAGAATTGGCTATTATTCAATTCCCTGTTATTCAATGGGTTTTCATTTTTCTACACATAAAGCTTGGGTTTTTCAGCCTAAATTGTGACTATTAACATTTTGATTGTATCCACACTGTGCTACGCAATCATTAAGGACCATAAACAGTGTGCCACATCTTACAGAATCTTAACCATCCTCAAATCCCATTCAAGTCAAACAGAGGCTAATACTGCACATCTTTACTTCAGGCCAAAAGCCAAGATTCTCCACTCTGAAACATTCTAATCCAAATGCTTGCCTCTTTCACAGTTAACTACTATTTACTACTACTTTGAATATAAAATAATATTTTTAATCACAGCAAGCCAAAGCTCATTGCTGTTACAAATCTACCTAAACAAATACAAACCACCAAATTATTTCCTCTGCAAAGCAGAGAAGGTTTAATTCATTTGAGAAAGTCTTTACTATGCTGTTCTTTTAACACCAAGATGTGTAATGAAGCATTAGCTCCACAAGAACACAGAAGCAGACCACTTTACTTACAGCAACAATTTTGTCATGAACATGAATTTGGCCATTGTGGTCAGCAGCACTCCCAGGTATTACGTTCTTCACGAATATCCCTGAAGGTTCTGTCAGCAGAGGAAGGAGAGAAAGAGAAAGAAGTCACTATATTAAGCTCATTTGTTTCTTTTCTTATTAAGATTTTTAATTATAGCCCTTTTCACATACTTCTATCCACAAAGTTATGATTTTGTAAACCACCACCATTTGCATATTACATTCATACAGCTTGGCATAGAACAACTGAGATTTCTGATGGGACAAACAGCACTAAAACAACTACCAGCACACTGAGCTCCAAATTTTTGTCCTTAAAATGGCTCACACAAGGCCATTTCCTCCATGGATTCATCCTTGTGCTTACCAAGGTTTTAAAGCACAATTACTTAAATCCACGCTGCATTCGATTTCACTAGGACTACCTAAACTGTATGTAAAGTATGTGCTTAAGTACTTTGATCAGGACTTCAATCATCTTACAGCTAAGGAATTTAGTACTTTAAATCTTAACCAAAGAGGATTGTTCTTTAAAAAGGAGAAGTGGAAGAAGAAAAGAGGAAAACACGAAAACAGAAAATCTGCCCTTTGTCATGTCTGACATTTGAGTCTGAATTCTAACTTCAATTAGAACAAGGAAATAAAAACAAAAAACCCTAGTATAAAAACTCCAATCATCAGTTGAAACAGTAACCCTCCCCTTCCACAGACTCCTGCAAAATATTAAATGCTTTTATTCTAGTGAATCTTGGCACTTTATCCATCCTTTTCTGAACACTAACCTTCCTCAGACACCTCATAGAACGGTTTGGGTTGGAAAGGACCTTAAGATCATCTAGTTCCAACCCCCCTGCCACGGGCCTGCCCAGTATCATTTGTCCATGTGCAGTAAAACCCCTCCTGGTGTTTCACAAACTGCCTTTTCCCACTGCCTGATAGGTGCCCCTCCCCATCCCAGTTCCCAGTTCTCACTGCACTGGCCTGGGATTCCTGACCAGCAGCAACACAAGAGAATCTCCTGGGATGAAGAGGGCTGGAGAGCAATCCCAGCTGCACCACATTCCCAGAATACTTTCTGGAGTCCCTCGCGGAAGGGAGGGGATAAAAAGCATCACCCTTGTGTGTAAACCCAGATATTCAGAGTCAACTTTAAAGATACTATCATTTGTGAAGCCAATATTTGAAAAAGAAGTTAACAGCTCTAACTTAAAGAGGACCTGAGGAACACAACCCCAAACTGATTCCATGTCCCCATATCCTAGCACAGGTATTTTAATGTGTTCCCAGAGTTCAGGCTCTGAATCAGCCATCTGCCAAAGACAAGGCTGAATCTCACTTTGCAGCAAGTTCTCCAAGTATCTTGTGCACAGATTTTCCAAGTTACACTGTTTCCAAGAAGCACCATTCATTTTCCCTACAGTAAGCACAGGACATTTGAGAAGCCCCATCCTAGACTTTACCAAGTCCTGTAGAACTCACCTACATCACATGTGCCAGCATATCCTACAATTGTTATCCCTAGGCTTTGTCCATTCTTTTTTACAAGTTCAACATCGTAAGTCTCAAATAAGTTGGTATTATCCTATAAATAAAGCAGAAGACAGTAAAAAAATAGCTCATAATTTGCCAGTACCATTACAATATTGCAAGTTAAGACCTTCAGAAGTGAACAGTGATTTGATTTTCCTCTTTTAGGAGGGATCATGTTTGCAAAAGAGATATACCCAAGGTATGGCGAAAATAAGGTGCTTTTTATATTCTTTCCTAATGCTTTCTCCACATCATGTCGGAGGTATAGTATTTATATTTTATGGAAATGAAAGGTTTTCTTCAGACTGCTCTTCAGACCAAAGGGGTCATTTCCCTTTGGATTCCACTGCCGTGTGTTAACAGCAAACTCACAAGACAGCAGAAACCTTCAGTATTTCTTCTCTCCCTTTCATATGTCCTGATAAACAGTGTCATGAATCCACTTGTGTGAGCTCTTTATATTGGACACTTAAGAAGCAAAAAAACCTTGGTATAAATACAGAGTCTTATCACACCACAGCTTTCTGTCAGAAGGTGATGCTTCTCTCTCCTTGTTATAGCATCTACTAAGGAAGTGAGGGGCAACAGGAAAGGGATCTCAGAACCAGGCTTGCTGCCCTGAAATGAAAGAAACCACACATATACACAACAGGCATATCTTTACTACAGAAGCTGCCTACTTAAATGCAAACATGGGTGACTAGGGTAGGAGCCTGAGCTTATTTTAATGCTAGATCCCAAATCACAAACCAGTCCAAAAGCCAATCTTACACACATAAGCTTAACAAGTCTGCTTTTATCCTGCTCAGGTTTGAACGCCTCCTAAACTGCACAGAGCACTGGAAACCTCCGGGTTGTCTGAGGCAATGGGAAGCAAAAGACTCATTAATTCACACTAAGTGAAAAAATAGTTATAAGACCTAAAAGAGGAAGCCAGAGAATTCACTGTAAAAGCTTTATTGTTGAACTGGTGTGATGACCTCTCATAACAAATAATACTTGAGAAGAGAAGCATATAACATGACCTGCTCTCCAAACTGTCCACTTTCTACAATTACCAAAAAACCCATAAAAGCCTCCAGCTAAGATTATAAATGATCTGACCTTACACTGGACAAGTATATGGAAAAAGGTCCCCATAAGGTTGGCATGTGCAACTCTACTCCGACAAACAAAAAACAGACCTGCCAGAGAGAGCTCAAACATGACACACTAAAGACATTGGTGATAAAAAGAAAAACAATCAAGCACATAGAGCTGGGATTTCAAGGGATAAATTAAAATACATAAAGTTGTTTGTGTTCAGTAATCAGATACAGTCCAACGAGATCAGAAAGATGATGATCAGAGTAAGGTCTGTTAAAGCGATGAAATCAAAAGGGATAGTGTCACTGCCAACACCAAAACTGGACCAAGGAACTGCAAAACAAAAGAGAGGTTTAATCAAATGCTTATGAAATACCAGCTTTAGAAGGAGCTATATTAAAAGCAGGCCAACGTTATGGCCTATTTCACTTTTCACTGAAAGAGAAATGGATGGACAGCTATCTCCTTATGACACACACCTCCCTCTACTCACCAACTCAATCAGCTCATTAAATGCTTTCCAACTTTCTTGCTTCATAAGACACTGAGGGAGATAAAGATAAGTTGAGATGCTCTATCATTTATCTTTAGGATAGGGAACCAAAAGAGTAAACGAGCCTATAGCAACATCTGAAATGGAGCTATGGCCTTGAGAGCCCTGCTACTCTTGACAGTCAAAAGCCCTTCATAGTCATGCCTCTGGTGCTACAGACTATTCATTTACATAATATTACTGGTAGAATGCAAAACACTGGAAGTGGAGCCTGGAAAAATCTAAGTATGGAGTCCCAAATCCAATCAGGCCAAGTAGGTTGATAAGATTGCCATCAGTATCTTGGCAAGTATAAATAATATGACTGCTGTGCCCATGCAAAGGCATGAGTAGTTTCAGTTATTCTTTACTACATCAAATTTAAAGGAAATAAAATATTAATATAAAACTGAAAAAACCTAGCCATGTATTAAAAATGCCTTTCTGCTGGTTTGCAAGAAAAGAAAAGGTAAATGCTTGCTATTCCAAAGCTCACAGCTAGTGAGAACACTCAGAAACCAGAGAGAAACTGGTTCACAGAAAAAGTGCTGCTGTAAATCAAACACAAATTGAAAGGTGGATCATGAAATACATCATTAATAAATACATTCAGATTAGCCACTGTTCTTGGCTATTCAAATCTTTCAACACCAGAAAGAGGAGTTTCTTCAAATCTAAAGTTGACGGTACTATTTAATTC